>CAXKVX010001928.1:0-118626 GCA_964058865.1 Eleocharis quinqueflora | reverse complement strand
AGTCAGACTTCTTTTAATGGAGAGATGATGGTTGAGGTGGGGCTCCGACAATGGGTGTAGACAGGAGCGTAACCAGAACACCGAGCTAGAAAGGACCAATTTGCAAGTATAATAGAATTTTAATGTTATATAGTTGATAAATTTTAATTTTGATCAAATTATACATATTTTTTTATAATTTTTTTTCAATTTTAATCAAAATTTTAACTAAAAATCTTATCATTTAATTAAATGTAATTAGAAAATTAAACAAGAGGTTCAAATTTTTCTGAATCAAAAGAGGGACCGGGGTCCATCCTGACCCTCCCACTGATTCCGCCCCTGGGTGTAGACAAGTGAGGGGGAGATCGTGCGGAGGAGAGGCGATGAATTTAGGGTTGCAATAAGTCTTATTCGATTACATGGTTAACATCAAAGGCATAAGATAAAAAATGAGGTTTTTTATTTGATCGGAAGTTATAAAAAATGAAAGAGTGACATTTTTTTAAGTTATTAATGATGTTTTAGAATGAAATCTTAGAAAAAAGAGATTTTTGAATGACAAAAACATAATTTCTCGATTTATGAGTGACGAAAACACAATTTTCATCAAAATAAAACATAAGCCGCTGTTCTTAGAAATTAGAATACACATTTTTAATATATGATCGCTATGTTAAACAAAGTATAACATTTTCTCAGATTTATACACTTGATCAAAGGAACAATGTACTGCCAAGTGGTCCATGTTCTATGAAAAAGATATATACATGTAAATCATTATCAATGCTACAGTTCCCACGAACATTTTTTGTTTTATTCAGCACTACATCATGTGACTGTTTAATCTTAATTTTTCATAACTTGAGATAGGATCCATCAAATAAATTAAGCGCAAATCTTTTTAGTTCGAGTATCATGTGGCAGCTGCTAGAGCGATGATTCATGTAGCAAATCACTCTGCACGAACTGTAAAAGTGTAAATACCAAATTGGAGGGTAACGAAATACCTTTTTTCCCCCCCTTTTATATATTAAATTACCTTAGAAAATAGGTATGGTTATTTTTTATTGACTGGAGCCATCACTAATGGTCTCAATAATATATAGTTTGCGCACTTTTGAAAAATGTTGTCAGCAACAATATTTCATTTAAAAAGTTGAAATATTGCCAATTAAATTTGGTTTGGACCTGTGTGCAATTCAAATAAGCAAAAAATTAGTTATTTTGTGTTTCAGGTTTATTGCTTTTGTTGGGTTAAAGTACAAACTAAGACACAGTTCGATTATATCTCATTTAGTTGGAATGAGAACTAAATGAGATTTGACGGATGTGGAATTCTACTGAACTAATTTGCGGTAACTCATATACGTTGAATTGTCATAAAAATATAAATAAATTAGTTTTCGGTTGCATTGTCGGAACAACGAGAGAACTTAAATATCTTTCTTTTTTTATAAGGGGTCTTGTTATTTCCGACTGATAGGACCTCACTACAATCAGTCCGTATAATGGCCCAAAACGATCTGAAAATGATGATAAGAAAGATGATCCGTCCGAAGTAGAGTCCTGTTTTCGTCTGAGTCTATTAGTGCTATAAATATACAAGCAAGTACAAAAGAAGAATCGAATTTTGTCTTAGGATAGCCACTTTTACATTTAACTCTTTCTTCTCCCTTTGTAATTCTTTTTTATTCTCTCAGCTCGACAAGATTTGAGTCGGGATTATTCTTTCTTCCTTTCCCTATAAGCTACTTACCCTCTGGGCTAGGTTTACATTGAGCATAGATCACCAACATTTATTTTTTTTCAACTACCACTTACGACATTTGAACCTTTGTGCACACGTAGGTTCAAACTCAAAATCTCATTGAAGTTATTCTTGCTAGCTACCACTTGAGGACTGAGGTGTTAGACATTATTTATCTTTCTTAATTTATGATATAATTATTTGTTATATAATCATTATTATTTAATATTAAGAGTTATCCTACAGTACTTACGTAAGCACATGCTCTACAATGCTCGAACTTCAAAATGCAAATGAGTGATTCGAACCATTTAAAATATTGTTCATACTAAAATTTACTTAGGGACCACAATTTTATTTTTTAGAATTCTTTATCTATTTTATCGAATGGGTGATTTTTTTTGTTGATTCAATGATTTATATGCCTCTCAAATTTCATGAAATTTTCAACCATTGGATAAAATAGTAAATATATAAAAAAATTTGGCACCTAAGTAGATTTTATTTTATTTTATCGTTTTAACGATTTAGGTCGATCATTTGTAATTTGAAATTGGAGATATGAGATAGTATTAATATTAATAATTAATGATAATTATTATTATGTAACTATAATTATTATAGCATATTTAGTGTCTAATCATATGCACATCAAACATACATAAAGATAATTTCAAACAAAGGAATATAATTTGATGTAATGTAATGAGAGAAATAAAACGTGGTGACATGGCAACTCTTTATTGGCTCTCTTCCACTATGAAAAAAATAATTATGTTTAATTGTATGATTTTTTCAATATTTTGTGAAAAGATGAGATTGTATGCGAGATTTATTATATCTCCCCATGTGATGGATTGAAGATAAACACGGTGAGGAAAAGGGAAATATTTCATTCTTTTATGGAAGAAGATGCGGCGTCTCTATACAGTGGAAGAAGGAGACTGGAGCATCATTTTCCACCGTCCCTTAATCAAGCCAAACATCAAAATGCCTTTTCCCAAACCCTACACCTCATTTGCCAAACCAGCCACTCACATCACCTACCTAACCTATAAAACCAACAATCTTACACTATCCCACTTTATCCCAAAAAGCTCCCAGTTATTCCACCGAAACCCCATGACATCCTCTTCATCTTTCCCCAAATGCTCAACACCAAACTCCTCTCTCTCGACCACTCATCCCCATTCCTGTCCCTCGTCTTCCCAAGCCAGAATGCTCGAACGCCAGCCACCTTCAACCCGAGCAAGGTTTCCACCGAGCCTTCTCAACCAATCCAGGGACAACAAATAAAACCGCCAAAAATCTACCTCTGCCCACCATCAGCAGGGAAAACTCATCTCTCGGGTGGAGTACAAACCTCTGTCGCAAGCATAGTTGCAAGTCCTCCTAAAATGGTCGTTGTTCCCGCCTAACAAAGCCGACTCGACATGGAGAGGTCGCTGCTTTGATTATTTCGTGGTGGGCCACGAACCAGGTGCTTGCAAGGGGTATATGGTGTGCCACAAGTGCTCAAATCATGGCCACAAGACCAAGGATTGCTTCTCGGGTAACATTGGCTCCGCCTACCGACCACAAGACTTGGTTCTTCGAGGACTGATCGGGGACGCCTCTATGCCAAACAATAGGCCAAATATGTTGTACACGCACGTACATGAATCACCCAACCTAACTCTTGAAATCTCCTACCGACTCACCACTCTACCACCGTCATGGAACACTTTCAAAAGGCGTGGAAATCATCACTGTCGGGACAAATATCAAACACCGAGGAAAACTAGTACCTCATCATCCTCCCGGACAATGTCTTGAGGGAGGGGTTTTGGCTCAAAAACACACCGACCTTGAAGACCTAGGATACATGCTGTACTCGTGGTCCCCAAAGGTCACCGGGGCTAGAGCAAATTAGGATTACCGTGTTTGGATACGCCTTCACAACCCTCCCCTCTATGCTTGGTCGGTCGAACAACTAACATATGCAATAGTAGGATTTGGCCTATTAATAGACCACGGTCGGTTATAAAATAGAGTCTCTATCAAGCATCTCGATATCCTAGTGACATCCTCGAACCTCTCCTTAATACCTAAGAATTTCTCCTTCTTCGTCTTAGGAGTTGCACCAACTATACAAATCGAGATTCTAGGATGGGTACGGGACCTTTACTCGTTTGATGTACCGACTGACACAACCCCACCCGACTCCCTATTCTAGGAGTGAAACTAGCATCTCTACGAAGTAAGGAACGCCTCAGAATCTGACTCAAATGACCCTACGGAGGGCATGGAACCAGAGGGAATTTTTCGGGCTCCCACACTCTCGACTTGTTACCTTATGACGCCGGGGATTGAAGTTGCAAGAGGAAATTTCTTCGCAAGCTTATTGAGACAGCTCCACCAGAAACAATCAAGTCTTTCTTCAAACACATTCTTCAAAACTCAAGCGAAAAGAAGAATGGACCTTTAGCAATGGCGAAAATGGATAGTTCCATTCCAGACCAAAATGGAGACACTATAAAAAGAGTTGTTCAAAAACTAATTCTAGCGCCAGCGTAAGAAAGCCCAGCAAAAAGGCCTGCAAAACCTTCCATTTCTGCACCATCGGGCCAAAAAGCAAGGTTACATGGGGACAAAATGCCACAAGGGTCCAAAAAGGACTGGGTTCGAATTGTGCAACAGGCCAGAGTTCAGCATGGGGTTCACTCTTTATATGGGGACAAAAGTTTGTCGGCACATCAAGCCCACGAAGGTACCACAAGAAGCTTTAGGAAAGATCCCATGACCCTGCAAGCCAAATCTAAAGAATCCCAACTATTAAACATGCCAAAACTCTTAGCTGCCTCATTCGTCGCAGCCCAAAAAAAGCCTACATCAGCTAGATTACTGGACATGGACATTATTTCGGCCCAAAGCCCTTAGCTACTTATTGCAGGCCAGCAACCTCTAAAGCCTGCAACCGTGACCCCAGCCCAATCCCACGCTGCATCCCTCATAGCCCACCCAAGCCCCTCACTAAGTCCTCTATACCTTACCTATCAAATACCAACCTAAGCCTCCAAACCCAACCTGTTAACCACATCCTCAAACCCATTACCTACCAACTACCCGAACCCCATAACCCCTTAGCTACCCTAATCCCATAACCCATCATCTCCACCATTTCGATCCTTCCCAAATTCCACCAATCCACACACCACAACCCATCCACCTCACCCATTGGAAATGCTTCACCCCGCCACACCCCACCCCTCGCTGACCACACTGACGCCAACCAAACTACTCTCTCACTCTCTCCTGTCAGGATACCCCTCAAACACCCCTCCATATCAGCAAAAACTTCCGAAATTAGAAAAGTCTCGATTTTCCAACCTCACCCGACCCGATGAAGTACCTACAGCCTCAGAATACCAGCTCACCTCTCAAGAATGCTGCTCACTCTAGCAAAATGAAAATCGAGGGGCAATAAGTGAGTCAAATCTGCGACTAGCGGTCAGAAAATTAAATAAATGCTCCAATGTCTGGACGAAGAACGACTCAAGGCTAGCCCACTGAACCAGGAACATATCGAAGAGCTGTCGATTGAGGTGCATATGGGTCAGTTTGCAATTGATGAGTTCGTCAACTCGGACGGCTCATTTGATGCTGCTATGGCCTTTACTGCGTTGGACAACCCACCTAAGCCAGGAAATGAGGCAAAAGGGACAGACCCACCAATCAAGATGCTACATATGGACATCGAAATACTCCATGGGTTCAAGGATGACGTTGATAAAGATGATGACGACCCGGGATTGGATGAGGTGGACTACGAGTTTGGGGATGATGATCTCCTAGGCGAGTAGGAACCGTAACACTATTTTGCAAAGACCTCTATAGGGGGATTTCTTGTTAATTTCTTGCTTTTGGTTGAGTGTGCTAGGTCAATTTAGGGATTTTTTTGGTTCTTCATCTTTTCACTTATTTCATGAAATGTAAGGGGTCTTGGTGATGTTAAAAAATGTGTGGTGGTAAGAAATGTACTTAGGGATAATGCTTGTCAAATTTTGTGTTTGCAAGAAACCAAATGGGATAACACAAGCTTTTTTAATATGCGCCAAACCTGCCCATCCAAATTTACAAACCTACACTTAAAAAATGCCACAAATACAAAGGGAGGCATATTAATCGCATGGACCAACAATGTCCTCGTTCTGGATACATTTAAGCATACCTTCTCATGTACAATCACACTTAAACTAGGGGCAATCGTACATGTTAACGAATGTATACGATCCTACAAATGACTGTGAAAAAGGGGCTTCTTAGAGGAATTACGGCAAATCAAGACCCTAAACAACCTACCATTGATTATCGCTGGGGATTTTAACATGGTTAGATCACCTAGGGACATGAATGGCTCGTCCTTTAATCTAGGAATTGCGCTAGAATTTAACCACTTCATCGATGACCTAATGCTTTGCGAAATATCACTTCAAAATAGAGTCTTCACATACTCTAGCAAGAGGCCTACCCCAACACTCTCAAAATTGGATTGCGTTCTTATATCACAGGATTGGAACGAGAATTCCCAACATACCTTAACGGACATCCCAACTCCAACTCTCAGACCACGTACCAATTAAACTAGACATCAAAGCAATACGCATGCATCGAAAAAGGACATTTCAGTTCGAACGATATTGGCTAAAATTCAAGGAAATAGAGGACATTGTCAGAAACACATGGAATATTACGAATCCTTCTACTATCAAGGCAGTAGACCTACTTCGTAGACTCAACGCCACTCGAAGGGCCTTATCAACCTGGGCTAAGGAAAAATTCTCACGAACTGCTACATTACTGACATATACAAAAGACATAATTAGAGCCTTGGATAAAGCAGAGGAACACATACCGCTAAAGACACAGGAAATCCAGTTCATAATTAATTCACGAAAGCACGCTTATGACTTGGCACTAATTCAAGAACAACGATGACAACAACGCTGCTCCATAAGATGACTAAAGCTAGGAGACAACAACACACAATACTTCTACAAAATTGCAACTATACGCTCCAAGTCGAGTTGCATCGACAACCTGGAATTCGAAGGATCTACCATCACAGACATATTGAGGAAAAGATAGACCATGGAACCCATTCCGGAGGACCTAATCCAAACCATTAACACGGAAGAACTAAACCACCTAGTAGCCTCTTTCACCACGAAGGAAATTCAAAAAACCGTTCAGGGTCTCGCAAAAGGCAAATCATCCGGCCCCATGGTTTCCCCTCCGAATTTTTACAATACTACTGGGACACGATAGGACAAACGGTCTGCAAGGTGGTTGCAGCTTTCTATGACAACACATTGGATCTATGGCGGCTAAATAGAGCCTCTATCTCGATCACCCCGAAGATACTTGCTGCAAATAAATTAGAGGACTTTAGGTCAATCAGTGTTCTCTTCGTTATTCCAAAACTGATCTCCAAGCTTCTAGCAGATCGACTGTAATCCCTACTACCAATCCTAATTGACAAATCCCAAACAACATTCATTAAAGGACAAAGCCTTATGGATACCTTTCTGATGGCACGATAATCTATAATACTAAGGAAAAACCTTAAAATATCATATATCGTCCTCAAGGTAGACTTCAGAAAGGCATCAGATACAGTATCATGGGAATTCACCCTCAATCTCCTATCAAGGAAGGGGTTTCCAGCCAGATGGATCTCATGGATACAAAACATCTTAATATCCTCCTCATATGAAGTAAGAGTGAATGGGGAACTGGGCCAACATTTATATCACCAAAAGGGATTAAGACAAGGAGATCTGCTTTCACCGCTCATATTCATCATGGTGGCTAATATGCTTCAGGCACTACTAGCCAAGGAGAGCCAAAGCTTCTTTACAATGCCAATCCTACACTTAACAGTCTACAGTTTGTAGATGACACACTGATCATATGTGAAGCTCACCCTACAAACCTACGAGGGATAACACAAATACTACAAAGATACGCAAGGATGACCGACCTAGAAATAAATCCGTCAAAGAGTGCCTTCGTGCCAATACATCCCAACGAATCTTATATCAACGGTCCAAAACATCATAGGATGTAGTACAAACATATTATCCATGAAATATCTAGGACTACCGCTAACGATTAAAAAGCCAACAAAGGACATATACCTCCCACTACTGGAATCAGTGCAATGCAAAATACAAAGTTGGAAAGGGAGGCTTCTTTCAAAGGGATGGCGACTAGTATTGGTCAATTCCGTCCTAAATGCGCTACCACTACACTACATGCACATATTGCTAGCTTGGCTATTAAAACACATGGAACGCATAAAAAAGAGTTTCTTTTGGAAATGAGAAGCAACAACCTCGAGGGGAGGGTTCCTGGTTGCATGGGAGTTCGCGTGCCTCCCTAAAATAAACAGAGGCCTTAGAAAAATAAATCTAAAAACCCTCAACATGGCGCTTCTTCTCAAATGAACATGGCACATATATAGTAACAAGGAAACACTATTTGCAGGATTCGTCAGAGAGCACTACAACGTGCTGCAGCTCAACTCGGATTACGAGAGGACAAATGCTAAACAACTCCCATTCTTCTTTCTAAGGAACATCCTCTCCCAACTGCCTTTCTTTCAATCCTCCACAATAACCGATAAAAATGCATTGAAATGAAGATGGAGTGCATCAGGCCAGTTTTCGTCAAACATGACATACCGAGTTCTTATAGATAGGAGAGTCTGTGCACCACATACCACATCATGTGGCGATCTAAGGCACCTCTCAAAGCTCGAATCTTTGTATGAACACTTCTCAAGGACAGACTTTTGACAAAGGAAAACCTACATAAATTCGATTGCATACAGGATGACTATTGTGCCCTATGTGGAGGTACTGCAATGGAATTAACCACCCACCTCTTCGTCAACTGCCCCTTATCGAGGACACAATGGGATCAACTCTCTATCGATTTCCACCCGAACCATGACTCTATCACTGCTTTTTGGCAAAACAACATAAACATTATGGGAGGGACCAATGCCATCGCAAGAGACACCCTTATGCATGCAGCACTCTGGAATATCTGAAAGGCACAGAACAAGTGCGTGTTCGAATGTTTCATACCACACACTACGTCTATGCTAACGCAAGTATACGACATAGTTGAATAGAAAATAGAACAACAACATGATGGACAACTAGTATAATTAGTGGAACTTTCCACCTTTTTTTGTACATTCTTTCCGTTTTTATCTTTTGTACATACTCTCAATTAATAAATTCATTTTGAGTCAAGCCCTATCTAGTGTAAGTGTAGTGGTAAGACACAAGACCTCCATGAGGGAGGTCTGGGGTTCAAGCCTCGGCAGAGGCAGTTTTAGAGGGTTTTTTCTCAAGTTTGTTTTCTAATTTCTTTGTGGATGTGTGTGTTATAAGCCTACGGACAATGAATAAAAAAAAATCATTTCGAGATAGGCTAAGTCTTATCTCCTTCAAAAAAAGAAGAAAATAAACACAGTCTAAGGATATGATTGGACTGCAAATTTTTGTTGTAATATAAATTGTAAGATTTGGAGATCTTTCTTCTCAATTTCTTCGTACTCAAATTTTGTGAGAAAAAGATAAATCAAGTCTATTAAGATTCAATCTTCATTTTTACCTTTTGATTAATAAAATACACGAGATAGGCATACCTATCTCCTTCAAAAAAAAAAAGATTCAATCTTTATTTTTACTGTTTATTTTCCATTCTATTCAATTTTACTTTATTTTGTAACTGGTTCAATTCTCTTGAGCCATTTATCTTACATTTTCATTTTGTGTAAAAGACTTTGGTCACTTAATAAAGATAGAGGCTCGACCTCTATTTTTCATTCAAAAAAAGGATAAATCAAGTCTAATTGATTTTTTTCTCCAATGATTTGCACTGATTTGATTGATTCTTTCGAGTTCAAATTCCATTATCGTTTTCACAAAGATGCTGCCAAACACGGTGGAAATTGGAAAATTAATTCAGTTGCCAAAAATCTCGTGCTTATTCCCAAAAATTTTCTCACCTCCGTATAAATACTAAATAAATTGTTTTGTTTAAAAGAAGATTTCGTTAAAAAATTTCAATTCTAAGAAAAGCGTGTCGACACAGAAAATATATTACCCACTCTAAGATTAAAGCCCAATTAATGGAGTTTGAGTATAACAAATGAAGAGAAAAATACAATGCTCATCTTAATAAACTATAAAATGCATTGAACGTAATATTTAGGAGAGTAATATTAAATGCTTTGAATATATATTGTAAAAAGAATACGTGCATTACGCGGAAGATGCAGAGATATGTGATGATTACATAAAAAGGAGATGCTAATTTCTTTTTTTGTTGAAAGAAAGATAAATCAAACATCATAAATTTTATTATAAATGATCATGTAAATATAATCTTTTGAATTACATAACGAAACATGAGAGAGAAATAAAAATTCACAAAAAGAAGAAAAAAACTCAAAAAAGAGTTACAAACAACAACATGGAACAAAATGCTACTTAATCATCATTGAGCTCCAAAATACATGTACCGCTTGTCCAGGGGCAGATCCAGGATTTTCGTCAGGAGAGGGCAAGATTTATAATTTTTTTCAGGGGAGGGCAAAATAACACAAATTTTCAAATATACATGGTTATTTCGCAAAAAAATTTGACAAATCGCACAAATGCAATTTTTTCGGAGGGGCACTTGCCCCTCCTGGGACTACCTGGGTCCGCCCCTGCGCTTGTCGCAACATAACATCTTGAACTATCTTGAGTACACCTCACGATCCTTCGTACATCATAATTGATATTGTAGTACCATTTCTCTTCATAGATGAGGGTCAAGCTCTCAAATTTTACCATGGATCACAAAATCAATTTCAGTTTATCTGCATTCAGTTCTATAACCACATTTGGGTGAGTACCGAACACCTTGTATCTCCGGCTCTCTTGGTCGAAACATCTCGTTCGTTTGTGCTTGTAAAAAGCTCGCATCGCCACATGGTCTCGCTAGATTTTTGAGGAGCTGCTGTGAATAGATCGAAATCACACACACGTTGACACCGCGTTTGGTGGATCTTATCCGACTAGGGTTAGTGTTCCGATTTTCTCCTCACGACTATCCCCATAAGAGATCGATACCGCAGTCGTTGCTGACCGCTGAGGAGAAATTCATGAGCTAGAGCTGACATGAAGGGGGTGATTGAGAGAAAAGAGGGGTGGGAGGAGGGGCCAAGTCGGAAGGAGAGGCGGCTGTTGGAAGCTAGAATCATCGATGCAGTTTCTATCCTCTCTTTCCTTAATGGCAAAGACTTTTGAGAGAAACGAGGCAGAGTCGGAGCGAGAGGTGATCACTAGAAGAACCCGTTGAGCAATTTTTATCCTCTCTCTTTTTCAGCAATAGTTTTCTCTCAGACCCTAGAAGAACCTGTTGCATAATAATTCAAATAATGTTCATAATAATTCAATTAAATGTACATAAATAATAACATCAGTATTCATAGTCGGTATAAATATTGATATGTACGGAATATTTTACTTCTGTGTATTCTTTCTTTTGATGTCCGCCGCGTCTACGTCCCAAATTTAATGAATTTATACCTTTTTAATAAAAGATGACGTGTGCTGTGCAAAGTCTATGCTAGCCTTAGGTTATGACATGGATCTAAGTTCCAAATAAAAAAAGAAAACTAAATCCACACAATAATTTAGAACTTATAGTAATATTTACTATTAGAGGAGGGATGTAGACAATTTTGACAGAAAATACTCATGGAATCAATTATTGATTATAGTTGCAAAATTAAAAGAAAATATATAAGTATATTAGGGTCATTTCTTTTGAGAAAAATAATACATTAGGAACATACAAATAGCTATAAAAATAATGCAATTTAAGTGTTGCATGGTAATATATTAGAGACATTCAATTTCGTTAAAGTCTGAAATAATCTCATCAAACCTCACAACAATCTTAGCCAATTATGGGGTTGCACTTTAAAGTTTATCAATTATCAAAGTAGTCAACATAAATTATTGTTGAGTGATCTTTTAATATGAAATTAGAATTTTTACATATCTTTAATTTATGTTGATAATTATCACTCAACAATAATTTATGTTGATAAATTCTTTAGATGCATGTAATAGTCAGGGGCGAATACAATATTTTTATCAGAGGATGACAATAATCGGATTCTAATAATTTATCAGATTTAAATCTAATAATTAATCATTATTAAATATAAAAATGAACATACGTTTTAAGCTATGCTCCTAAACTAATTTCGGGATAAATTTTGCATCTAAAATTATCTATCATCACAACAGACAATTTTTTACTAATCAAATGCTTATATGATAACGATTCATAATTCAAATAATATCAAGATTTGGAAAAAAAAATAATTTTTTAATCGAATCAGCTAAAGTACACATGTTATTAAATAAAACTTATGGAGAAATTTCATTAGAATAACCAACTAAATTGATCGACTAGTTAGAATTTAACAAACATTAAAATTAATTAATAATATGATAATTTATCAAGATATCAAGCTCCACCTTTTGAACCGTGGGATCAAAGCCTATTAAATCAAGCTTGATAAATTAAGCTTGTTTTTTTTATCTCTGCGCATTTTATTGGAAAAAAATATTAGTTGAGTTACTATGCACATTATTTGAGTTATTCTGCATGTTATTTTTATACTGAAAAAAAATTATACATGTTAACAAAATAATATACATAATAACTCAAATAATATGCATATTTATTTTAGTACAAAAAATAACATGCATATCTATTTTAATACAAAAATAACATGCATA
Source organism: Eleocharis quinqueflora (assembly GCA_964058865.1). Lineage (NCBI taxonomy): Eukaryota > Viridiplantae > Streptophyta > Magnoliopsida > Poales > Cyperaceae > Eleocharis > Eleocharis quinqueflora. The sequence continues at coordinate 106,035 of CAXKVX010001928.1, read as the reverse complement.
ATAATTCAAATAATGTACATAATAACTAAACTAAATATCAATAATCAATATCAATATTGATATCTACATATCAACTCCCTATTATAATTAGAGGTGGCAGAACCCGATCCGACCCGATAAACCCGCCCGACCTGAAGTAGCCCGATATGACTCGAAACCCGAAAATGATCTGACATTAGATGATCCGATACCCGATCCAACCTGATTTGAATTGACCCAAAACCCGAAAAAACCCGACATCAGATGAATCGATACCCGACCCGACCTTATTTGATATGACCCGAAGCCCGAATAGACCCGAGATCAGATGACCCGATATCCGACCCCACCTGGATCAACATGACCCGAAGCCCGAAAAGACCCGAGATCAGATGACCCGATACCCGACCTGACTTGGACTGACATGTCCTGAAACCTAAAATGACCTGAGATCACATGACCCGCCGACCTGACCCGACCCGACCCGACATGACCCGCAATCTGAGATGATCCAACACTAGATGAACTAAGTATCCAGTCAAATAAATATCCCTACGAAGTTGCTTGCTTATGACTTAATTGTCCCGGTCAAATAACAGTTAAGGTTTACTTGATACATAATATAACCTCAACAATTTAATTCGATACAAAATAACAGCTAAGATTTACTTGAAATACACAGACAACTCAGATATCAATTCAACATCCAAAGTTTACAAAATGTCAAAATACTCAGTTCCATTATTCCTATTCAAAATACCGAATCAAAATACAATTCAAACTGAATTATTGGAGTACTCGATCTATCATTAGCTCTATTGTGTGCGAATCTTAGTGATAGATACTCCATAATAATAAATTATTCATCTCACCTGGCTGCCTATTCACGAAACAAAATGTGAGCAAATAAAAAAGTATATGCAAGGTCCAATTGACAAATTTGCTTTAAACATTAAATCTTTGACAGTTTCTTTTTTTGAATTGTAAAGCATTAATTAACATTTTTTGTCATAAGAACTACATCTTTTTTTTTTATTATTTCAAACATGTCTGGACCAGATTACCCCTAAAAGCCCATATCAGATTTGATTAGACTCATGACCCGAGACCCAACCTGACTAGATTTGATCAAACTTGTGATCCGATAATTTTTTTAAGTCGATTCGAACCCGAAATGAGATAATTGGAACCCGACCCGATTCGAACCCGAAAGATCTGAAACCCGAGAAATACTTGAACCTAGATAATTGAAACCCAACCCGATCCGAACCCAAAAGACTCGAAATTCGAGAAATATCTGAAACTAGATAATTGAAACTCGACCCGACTCGAACCCAAAAGACCCGAAACCCGACAAATATCAACGCATGATGACCCGAAACCCGATCCGACCCGACCTGATCAGATCCGTGACACGATAATCATTTGAAGTCAAACTGACCCAACCCGACCCGCCCAATCCGAACCCGAACCCATCCGACCCGCCCGATTTGGCACCTCTAATTATAATCACAATAATCCCGTAGATAATAATATCCATTATACAGAAGCATAGATTGAAGAAGCTATACGCGCGCAAGCAAAGATGAGCATAGACAGCAAGTGGCACAATAATGTTAGGTATCTAAGATACACTTAAATTTCTTTTTATAAAAAATTGTAATCTTCTGGCCACGTTCTGACTCTCTCATGCCTAGTAAAATACCTGACAGAACAGAATAATTTTTCTTTTACACCCCTGTGTAATTTCAAATTGCTAGTCTCTGTGAGAATATAAACGGCATGGATATTGTTCCCAAACTTAATCATTCAAATGATGTTATTTATTCTTGTGTTGTACAGAAAGTACTAATTAAAGAAAGAATAAAAGCACAGATTGGTTGTAGAGGGTTTTATAAACAAGAATAATATTTCTTAGATATCATATTTGATATCAATTATTAATATCGATTTTATTATGCACATTTAGTTGAGTTATAATGCATATTATTTGAGTTATTATGCATGTTATACCATAACTATTTCAATAAAAAAATAGCATGTATAACTATTTCATTACAGAAAATAACATGCATAATAACTCAAATAATGTGCACGATAACTCAACTAAAGATGCATAATAAAATCGATAACATGTATAACTATTTCATTACAAAAAATAACATGCATATATCTCAAATAATATACATGATAACTCAATTAAAGATGCATAATAAAATCAATATCAATAATTAATTTTGTACGTATCAGCTCCCTTATTTATTCTTGTGTTGTACAGAAAGTACTAATTAAAGAAAGAATAAAAGGACAGATTGGTTGTAGAGGGTTTTATAACAATTGTTATATGCTAATGTTTAGCTGGCTTTTTGACAGGACAGTAAATTGAACATTAAATTACAGGTTGAAATTATTATTTATTGGTATAGATCTAAGACATTCCATATCCTTAAAGAGTTCTTACAGATTTAAAATATTCCCCAAATACCTAATTCAATGTAATAGTAAATGAATCCTTTGTATTTTTTATTCTGAGAAAAATAAGAGGATCTATGTCCTCTACTTTCATTAAGGACCTGTTCGTTTGTTTCTCACGCATAGGAATGAATACGAGAATTAAATTGAAATTTAATTACTGTGCACATGAGAAAAAAAAATTCACTCTGAGTGAATTTTTTATTTCTCACGTGTGTGGATTACGGCCGAACAGGCCCTAAAGGTGTAATTACCAAGGATAATTACACAGTACAAGGTTCAAAATTTATACTAGTTACATGTGTTCGCTCACCTGACTTAAGGGCTAAATGAATCCTTTGTATGGTTTAATTTTTATAATTTCAAAGCTCCATGTAAATTTGACAATGGTTCTCCTGAAAATTGTTTTTGTTGCTTCAGCAAGTATCCCTTTCTAAATGTTAAGGCACCACTGCTAGGAGGTATCTGATTAAATTGCTATTGCAACTTCAATTGAGGAAACACAACAAATATTCAATCAATTCCAACACCATCAATCAGAATGTGAAACAGTTTGACATGGATAGGTGCTAAAAGTGGTAAGCAACTTGTACATGCAAAAAAGAAAAAAAGGTACATAAATTAAAAAAAGAGAACAAATGTGAAAGTTACGTCTCATTCGTGAGCTGATAGTTAAGTAACACCTTATACCTTCATCTTGACCATTTCCTTAATGAAAAATGTTCTGCCGGTCTCAAGTTCGATTTCATCATCGATTTTCACTGGACACGTCTAGTTGAGTTTCGACGAAAATTTGTTTTACTTAATGATACATGTTGTTTTCTTTATTACGCATGTTGTTTTTTGTTATTGTGCATCTAATAACATGCATAACAGTCAAAATACTTATGATTCATATGTTAAGTTCATTATTGTTTTTTTGTTCTACTTATGATTTATTATGTTTTCGTTATTATGCATGATGTTTTTGTTATTGTGCATGTTATTTGTATTATTTTGCATGTTAATTACGTGCATAATAACAAAAACAACACGCACAATAACAAAAATAACATGCATAATAACTAAAACATTTTTTAAAAATAAATACAACTGGATTTGTCCAGTTTGCAGCGATTAACGTAGCGACATTCGTTTTCGGTGGAGCGTCCGATCAATTATATATATGCATAATACAAAAAAACAAATGCATTATAACAAAAAAACAACATGCAAACTAAACGCAACTGAACCTGTCCTATTGGAATCGATATATGGAGAGATTAATCAATATTTCAGCTCCCTTCCTCGATTAATTCTAATCATTACATGCTATTAGTGAACTATCTATAGGTGATCAATTCATGAGAGATTGAAAATTCATATTATCTGTCATGTTACATAACTACTTAACATGACCAACATTTATTGCTCATTTATGTTACTGTTTGGTAAGGAGAAAGAAATAACAACGATTGACTTCTCGCAGTAAGACGTAATTAATTTCTGCAATGATGTATCTCCGTCCCTTGTACGTTACTTCATCCGGGTAAAAAAAATAAAAAATTTACTCGTTGTTTGACAAAATTGACCAAGTTTAATCTCACATTCCACTGACAAGTTGTGGAAACCAATGCCGGAACAAAATGCATGTAAATTTTAAGAACTTTTCAGTCAATCTCAAACTGACAAAATTAGTTAAATAGTAATGAATTAGATGAAATTAGCCTTAATCAGCTTCTGCTTCCAATTGGGTCTTTCAATTTTTCTTTTATTTGATGTTATTATAAATATTTGTTTGCTAATCCTAAGTTGTATTTAATACGGCACACTTAATCACATGTATATGATCAGTACTGTGTTTAAAATTTAGAGTTGTTTAATTTATCTTAATCTCCAATCCACTTGTGCTGGGTCTACTTCTAGGAAACATGAAATCAAAGCAGTGAAAAATTAAGAATCAGTCATTTATTTGACAGTACCTCTCAAAGAGGTCTGCAAATAGTGTAATAGTTCAAGAATTGCCTAAGTAATTAATTTGAAGGAAAAATTCGGGGTCAAGATGTAGCTAACTAGCTAAGATTACTGTACAGTAACAAAAAGTTGAAAAATTTAATCCCCATTTTTACTTAAAAAAAATACTATGCAAGGAGCCTATATATAGCTTGCATAATTAATTTTCCAATTTTAGGATTATATACTACAAAATTCTTAGAATTGGTATCCACTTCCTCTGCCTTTATAATTTTTGGGTCAATTGGCAGTGAGAATTTACTGGTTTTCCATGCTTACACAGTTATATCATTGAAAAAATGGTCTCTACTCTCTAACGTGGGGGTATCTGGCACCTCTAATGTTTTTCATATAAAGATTATGTTAGTAGAAATACGAGAGATTTTGTAATATCATTTACGGTTGGTTACTTCTAATGATATTTTACTGAAATTATTAGAATTAAAAAGACGCAGTCGCTTACTTCAAACCGATTGGACTTGCTTCAGATTAAAAAAAAATCTTGATATACTACTGACAATCGATTTTCTGTTTCTGAATAAAAAAAACATATATCTCATTCCTATATTTTTAAATCTTGACAATTCTCGATATAAAATTTTGACTCCGCTCTTGAAGATGAGTCATCGGTGACTACCCGAACAAGTGTGCCATTGCAACTTGCCAACTTCCAAGTGCTGGGGCCAGATGGCACACTTTCTTTGCCATAACTTTCACTTGGTTCACCATTTTAATTTAGAAATGCATGTTTTCGTAGTTTCCACATGTTATAATATGTGCATTATACATTGACACGCACTATCGTTTTCATTCGTGGAATGTGGATGATACCGGCTGTTACGAGCGATACTATCATATTCTGGTAGCATATATATTAAGTAGGAGTGGTGTGTGATACAAAGCAAGTAACGAATTAACGACGATGAACTGCAAGAGTTTTGTATTGGTGTAATTTTCAATTAGTAGAGTCAAATAAAATATCAAAATTCTAATTATATAATTGAAATTGAAAACTTCGTGCAAGATTTAAGACATTAAAATTAGCGGAAGCGAGAAGTTACTATTCATCTTTAAGGCCTTCCGTCTTTTGTCACTCAAGTAAATCCAATGAGCCGGTGAAGACAGTAGAACAACACCACAAAACGATCGTTGACGTGTCCTTCCAAGCAGATATTAGTGCTCGTTTCTTTTCCTCTAAGGCCACGAATAATTCTTGAGGTAATTGTCTTTAATGAAGAGGACAATATAGAGACTAAGTGTAATATATGCACACCTAACACACCAATATTGCTTGGAGATCCAACACTTAAATACTAGTGTAAATGTATCTTGGAGAGATATGTAATTAATACCAAATATTTTTAAAAATATTTGATACCAATATCTTCTCCAAAACTTTTCCAAATATGAGTATTGCTGCTCTAAATACACACACAAAATTTGACATTATTTGCACAACAAGTCAGAAAGAAATCAACAAGACATGCATGGGATTCAACCTTTTGGTCTCAGGGGTCTTTGTGGTCGCAAGAAAACTGGGCATAACTTCGACAAAGAATCTGCCAAATCAGTCTCAGTCTTTGCAGCCGCAAAATGGCTCTTTGCGGCCGCAAGAGAACTGGGCTAAAAGTTAGCAGAAAATCTGTCAAAACTGGCTCGGTCTCTTTGCGGCCGCCAAAGAGCTCATTGCAGTCGCAATAGGTATGCTGATTGGTCTGTTTTGTTGGTTATCTCGATCCAATTTGATTGGATTAATCCAAACATTTTTTTACATTTACCTTAGCACTAACATTAGTTAAATTAATTATAATTGGTCCATCGGCAATTATTATCAATTCTCTTTAATTTTATATGTATTTGTATCCAAAATTTAGCGAAGTACGTATTATGACATTCCTTAATTATCACATTTATGACATATCTTATATTACTCTATGTAATATTAGTGACAATATTTGATATATTAATAATATAAAATGTAGTTCAAACTTTATTTATTGAATTTAACGTCTCAATTCCAATAATCTCCCATATGAACAAGCATGATCTTATTGATTACATATATCTTTATCCTCATGGATAACTTTATTGTCTTTCTTTTCGTACTTCTTAAACAATTCAGTCCATCATTTGTACCAACAAGGGAATTAAGCGACGTTCACCACATTTATCGCGACTATTTCAACTTAAATCACAATACTAAATACAAATGGATGACATGAATTGAATTTGGACATACGATTTAAATATTACACGAGAGTGTGATTACACATACCTATTTTTAAATGAGTTATCTTTGTTCTTTACTTTAAATGAGGTCAAAACTTTAAAAAGAGAAAATAATGAGATTCAAAATATAACTTGCATGTATTATCACTTGTTACCAATTACATAGCACAGAACAAATTCCAAAAAAACCATACTCCCACATTCCTCAAACTATCCAAAATAGGGATGACACTGATATGAGCAACATGCACATGAAACTTCTTAGGTGGTAGCTCTTTTGTAAGTGGATCTGCAATCATAGAGTCTGTACATATATGTTCTATCTATAACTCATTGTTATGTACTATCTCTTTTACAACAAGAAACTTGATGTCTATTTACTTGGACTTAGACGAGCTTCTTTTGTTGGTTGCATGTAGCACATAAGAATTATTGTCACATAGTAATGTCAGTGGCTTCTCAATAGAAGATACTACTTTCAGCCTGATGACAAAACTCCTAAGCCATACTTCATGATTTGAGGCTTCATAGCATGCAACAAATTTGACTGCCATAGTGGAAGGTGCTATTAATGTCTGTTTAGCACTCTTCCATGACACAGCGTCGCCTGTCATCATAAAGATATATCCTGATTTTGATTTTATGCTATTTGTGCATCTTCCAAAATGAGAGTCGGTATATCTTGTGATCTCAAGCTGTTCCAAAATCCGATATGTGAGCATAAAATTTCTTGATCTCTTTAGGAATCTTAGCACCCTCTTTGTTGCCTTTCAGTGCTCCATACATAGATTACTTAAAGTATCGCCTTAGCATTCTTGTGATAAATGCTATATCTGGTTTCATGCATATTTGGACATACATGAGGCTGTCGACAACAAATGCATATGGGATGTCTTTCATGACATCCTTTTCTTAATCAGTTTTGGGACATTGTTTAATACTGAATTTATCTCCTTTAGCTACATAGGTATTTCTTGATGTACACTCTTTCATATCATATCTACTCAAAACTTCATCAATATAGTTCCTTTAGGATAGCCTTAGAATACCTTGGGATCTCTCCCTTAGTATTTCAATCCCCAGAACAAATAAGCCATCATCAAGATCTTTCATCTCAAAGTTACTAAATAGAGAATTATTGGTTTGATGCAACATACTTTTATCGTTACTAGCAAGTAGTATGTCATCTACATATAAGACCAGAAAAATGAATTTATTGTTGGTGCAGTTTCAATTTAGGTAGAGCCAAAACCAAAATCCTAAATTACAAGCAATTGCAAATTAAACTATGTGCAAGAAATAAGATTAAAATAAATGTGAAAGCGTGAAAAACTTACAACCATCTCTATGGTCTCTCATATTTTGCAACTCAAGCAAGTCCAAGAAGTCGTTGAATACAGTTGGGCAACACTTCGGTATGTCGCTAGTGGATCATTCCAAGTAATTCCCGGTGCTAACTTTTCTTAAAGGTTACGAACACAACAAATAATTATTTCTATCTTTAATGGAGACACAGAGGAAATCTATGCACAACATATGTGCGCCTAGCAAATGATACTTGAAATGCTTGGAGACACAACACCTTTTATACTAGTAAAAATATATCTTGGAAAGATACCGTAATTAATAACAAATATTCTTTGCAATATTTGGTATTAAATGCTCTCTATTTCTTTTCCAAATTGTGTTATTTATTGCTATAAACACGCATGCAAAATTTTATATTATTTGCACAACAATTCGAGAAAGAATCTCTCATAAGAATCCATTTTTTTAATATATTAAAAATCGACGGTTTGGTCATTTTTTGTATTAATTTTTTATATAAAAATGACCAAAAGATATACTAATTTTAATATTCGACAAAATATTTTTGATATTCTTTTATATAATCAATTTCAAAAACTATCCAAATGATTTATATATATACCAAGTGTATTTGTCAAAAGATATACTCAATTCCTTTGAGTCCGTTTTGTTTGGTATCTCGATCCAAATCAATTGATTAGGCCCAAACAATAATCCTAACATTTACTTTAACACTAGCATTAGTTGAATTAATCATAATCGGTTCATCAACAATTATAACTAATTCACATTAAATTCCATATGTATTCATACTCAAAATCTTAGTGAAATACATATTATGCCATTATATTAGTTAATCATTTTTATGGCATATCTCATATTACTCCTCGTAATATATATAGTGACTGTATGTTATATTAATCACATAACAGGCAGTCCAAACTTTATTTATTGGATTTGACGTCTCAATCTAACAATCTCTCACATGGACAAGTGTGATCCTTTTGATTATATATATATGAATCTGCAGATTACTTGTCTTTTTGTCTTTCTTTTTGTACTTATTAAACAATTCGGTCCACAATTGTACCAACAAGGGACTTAAGAGATGTCACATTTTCTTCGTTCCTATTTCGACTTAAATCACAGTTACAAATACAGCTAGATGACATGAATTAGATTTGGACATACAGTTCGAAAATTACACGAAAGTGTGATTATACGTGCCTATCCAAATGAGTCACATTCATTCTTTACTTTAGTGAGGTCAAAACTTTAAAGAGAGAAAACAATGAGATTCAAAATATAATTTTTGTATATCATGTTCGATTAAACTCATCTCTTGTTTGACAATTTGCAAAACAAATCAGTACTAACCTAGCACAATTGAGTTTTGGTGAGATACAGGTTAACACAGGTACAACATGATATTGCAAAGACTCAAACATGCTTAACACAAGTCAAGACATGCTCAAGACAACAAGAGATGGCTTCACAGAGCCAAGCGTTGTTGTAACGCTTCCCAAACCCGTCACAATGGGTTAGAAGGAGAAGAGCTGAGCAGAGAAGGTGATTTCCAAAGCCATGCATTACTGTAACGCTCCAAAGACTTGTCATAACGCCTTGCCATCCATTATAACAAGTTCCCAACCCATTGTAACGGGTTCCTGCTCAAGATGGCCCAGAAGACAGTCGGAGAAGCACAAAAGGGCAATTTTGGAAAGCTATCTACTCGTTGTAACGAGTTCCATAACGCGTTACAGACTTGTGTAACACATCATGCCATTTTCAAGACTTAGACTACAAGAACTACTCAGCCTATATGTACATTAAGGATACGAACCAGAAAGACATTTGAAGCTCCTCACAAGATTCCTAGCATCAAATTGAGCACCAGAAAGTGCAACAAAGCCTTCTCCTATAGCTACCAAAACCTGAGAGAATTAGGATACTTCCATAATCTAATTGTAAATTCAAAAACTTTTTTTTTGCTAGTTTCTTGCCTTTGGTGCATTATATTTGTGTTGTCAAGTAGTGTATCCCTGTCCTTGATTGTTTAGCCAATCGGACCATTTACCATGTAGAGTGGTGTAGCCCCTTGCATTTGTCTAGGAATCAAATATTGGTTTGCTTGTTAAGAAGAAACCAAAGATTGGTTTCAGAATTGTAAAGAACACTCATTACTTATAGTGGAATCGGTCCCAAAAGGAAATTTTGGATCCGCGAGTCCCGTAGATGTAGGCGCAGTTTGTTTGTAGGCCGAACCATATTTTATCACGTGTTCTTGAGTTCTCTTGATTGCTCTTTCTCTTTACTATTCTAGCTATTTGTTGGTTTATGAATTGCTTAGTTGTTCTTAGTACTTGCTTGCTAAAAATTTAGCTAGGTGATTAAGGTCTAAAAGCTTGAATTGTAATTGTTGTTTGAAAACGCTTCCGCCCTATTACTTGACCTTAGTCTTTCTACTAAGCCTAAAAAATTCTAACAATTGGTATCGAAGCCAGGTTCCTACCTAGCTAATTGTCAAAATCTTGATAGTTCTTGACCTTGTCTTGTGAAAAATGACACAATTGAAGTTTGTGAAAGAACCCCCAATTTTTGGTGTAAGTTGTAAGAACTTTTTATTTTGGAAAAGATGTATGATAAAGTACGTTAGTTTACTTGAACTTTGGAAAATTATAGATGATGGTTGTGTTGGAATTAATTTAATTAATTCCAATAATATATGGACTTATATGTGATATAAATATATATTGAATAATGGATTGTCAATTATAAAATTAGACCCGTTACGAAGTGATCAAATTAAGTATTATTTACGGGTTCAATATGTGTCATGAGAAGTGGGGCCTTTAATGTGTAGAATGCGTATTAATAACTTTATGATTTAGTGATGGTCTAAATTATATAAAGTTATTCGAATAATACAATTATGCTATTGGTCCCCGGAGAACACAATTTAATACGACAATATTCTATAAATAAGAAAATATCCGATATAAGCAAGTTCTGATTTTAGATCCAATAAGAAAATGGTTTCTATATCCATTAAGGAATTAATTAATTAATTGATTGATTAATTAATTAATTATGTATACAGGTGTTAGTTGAATCATTTAATCATGTACGGATGAAGCACCAATGTACATTTATTTTGATACAGAGGCGCTAGACATTTTTTGATTCACTGTACACATGAAGAGGCGTCTGTATAGATGTGCCTTTTGAATATATGAATATATAAAGAATGATACAGAGGACTTTTTATATGAATTGACACACACTCTCTCTCTTCGTTAAAAAGTATAAGAGTCATCTGTGGCTATATAACAAAAGAGAGAGAATTGAGTAATAAAGTACTAAGGTCAATTCGGTAGGTATGAAGAGAATGAACACATCAAAAATACCCGTAAGTTTGGATTGACAACAAAATTAGAGAATATGAAGTTCAAGGATAATGAGTTCTTTGAAAGTCTTTACCATAGACTCGTATCTCTAAGAAATGAATTCGTTGAAGTAGGATCTATCATTTGTGATGAAGATTTTGTAGGTAAACTCTTAAGGATGGTGTCGAACAAACCCGGTTGGGATGACGCGTGAGCTCTATCGAAGCTTTACAAGCCAAATGTCTCACCTATCAACCCGAAGAGGTGTATGCACAACTTTGCTCACATGAGGATAATCATAAGGAAGTAAAATGCATAACTTCAACCAAATCATTGGCCTTACCCGCATAATCTTCATACAATCCACCTTACAAATTCGAAGCAAGCGAAGTGGTTTACCAAAACCTCTATCAAGTACTCTCCAAGGACAAAGATCTTCTCACCAAACTAGTGAAAGGAGGAATAAAATTTGAAAGGAAAGTAAATGCGGAGAGATTAGTTCAAGGCAAGAAGGTAGTATGCTTATCATGCAACAAGGAGGGTCATAGCATTCAAAATTGCTATATCATCTTTTCTTAAAGGAGAAGACCACAAGAAGGACGTTTTAAAAGAAATAACTAGAAAGCTATGCAAGCAACTTGGATAAGCAAATCCGAAGAAAGTGAAGATGAGGAAGAGGAAATTAATCTCGAGGGAGGAGAAGTTGAAAACAAGCTAACCCTCATCGGAAAGAAATCTTGGACATGCTTGGAGATAGCCCTTGAGATCATAAATGAACAAGGGATGACGAATTCGGAGAAGATTCGCATTTTGAAGCAAATGACTCAAGCTAAGGACGACTATTCAAGAGAGAAAAAAGAAGCCTTAATGGGAGGTGAATTCTCATCGATAGTTACTACCAACAAGGTGAAAAAGACTTCAACACTTACAAAGTTGGATGATGCCAAGCAAATCGAGAAGCCTTTAGTCTCACAAGAATGGATGCTCAAGCACAAGAGAAGACAACTCAATCAAAGGCTGAGACTACAAGCACTCAAGAATTGGAGGCCTTAGCCGAGCTAATACGGTAGTATTTGACCTCTCTAGGTATCATGATGAGTCTAGCGATGATGCGTTTTGTGATTTGAATAAAAATCAAGAGTCGTTTATTGTGACTAAGCTTAAAGAGTTACTTGATGAGTTCAAAATGTCTATGAATGTTAAAGATGCTATGATCAATGATCTTAAGTCTAAGATTGAATTGCTACAAATTATGATTAATGACATTGAGACCAAAGTCAATTTGGAAAATAAAAGGAATTAAAAGAAGCACACTCTTGGGCTTATGAATTTGTAAAGAAATAACCTTCTAAGTTTGAAAAGCAACATAAGACAAATGACAAACCTATTCGAGCTAAAAATCATGTCTATAAGTATGATAAAAAAATACAATAAGAAAATCAAGTTCACTAAACCTAATTCTAGAGTGGTGTTAAATAAACCTAGAATTAGAAATGATTATAGGATTATCAACCAACATAGAGCTCAACCACCAAAACTTTATGTTAATGATAAATATGATAGATTTCATGAGTTACACAAGAACAAGAAACTTGATAACAATTTTCAAAGAAAAAGGTATGAAGATGCTTTTCAACCAAGATATAACCCTAGAAATGCTATGAATAATCATACGAATTTTGGTAGCAATTTTCAAAGAAAGAATTTAATGTGTTTAATCAATCAACATCTCATCCAAATAACATAAAGATTTTTCATGACAAATATAGCTTAGTGATGAGCTATTGGAGACCAATTAACAATGGCAACCATGATCATAGCAAAATTAACTCTAAGACACTCTTTTGTTCGTTTTGTTTGAAATTTGGACATCAAGAACGTTTTTGTCGTTTCAGGAAAGGAAAGTTTGTGGAATCACTTGCTCTTCCAAGCACAAGTGGTACCAATTAGATTGTCTAGAGAGTCACTAGACTCCTCCAATTTGATTATTATTTTGTATATTATGTTGAGGGGGGGAGTCATGTAGCAAAATGTATGATTAAATATCTCATTTGATTGAATTATATTTATTGTTAACCTTAATTTATCTTTATATCCAAATCACAAACCATTATGAGCATTTTCATGAGTATGAACATCATATGACAGCTGAACTGAACCATATTAACATCAAATACCAAATTTGGAGTATAGTAGCAAATTAAAACTCAATTAATTGCAAAAATGAGTACAAGTGTTATGAGACTCATTACAACGGGTAAGGAACCGTTATAATGGATGGGAACCCGTTATAATGGGTTAGAGAATAAAGAACTAGTTGTTTGAGGTTTAAATGACTGGTGCGTTACAGAAGAGAGGAGAGAGGCATTGTAACGGCTGAGAACCCGTTATAACACGTCAGCAACCCGTTACAACGATTTGCTATAACGGTTGAAGAATTTTTCAGCCATTTAAGGCAATTCTTCCTCTCCAAGAGTCTCTATTCTTGCCAAACCGAAATTAGACATTTCAAGTCAATTCTTGCTAAACCCTAAACACTAAACCTCCACCATCCAATTCGGAGCCAAACCCTTCATCATCTCAATCTACACAAACACTTCCTCTTCTCAACCGGAACAACAAGAATTTTTAATCCTTGGACTAATTCTTCACAAAGCCGAATTCTATACCGGCCTGTCCTTCAATTTTCTACCTCCCATAGCACCTTAAAAAATAGACCTGTTTCTGATATCTTTGTATTTATGATAAACATGGACAGTCAAATGAGTGAATGTGAGTACAATCAATTGGTTCAAGCAATTGATTTTTGGGCAAGAAATCTCCATTAATGTCGAAATCTTAGCCAAAGTCATTGATATTATTGAGAATGGTGAAGAGGTAGATGTATATCATAAGTGGTCCCAACATGAATAATCCTTCACTGAATACAAGAGATAGTTAGGTGTCAAAGACCCACACAAAGACCATTTCGACTCCAAACTTTTCGCTTTCATAGATTGTTATTTCTTCTCATAAACAACATTTTAATACCCGTAAAGAGTCTCGAAATCAATATTGAACACACCAATGAGTTTCTTCTTAGACATCTCATTGTCAATGATAAAGTGGTAGACATCCCTTTCATCATCCCAAACCACATGAGAACCATCCTAACTAATAAACAAATGAGTTTACCATAACCTCATCTCTTGACTCGGATACTTATGCATAAGAACATCATTATCCCTATCAATCTAAAGGAGCCCAATCCAAACATATACCTATCGGCTAACCTAATTACCTTCCTTGGAAAGAAGTATTTGATTAAAAAGAATTTGACTCGGGAATCGAAACCCAAGCCAATGAATGAATGGATAAGGAAGAAGGAAGAGCCTACACCGAGCATGCCTTAAACCAATACCTCTTCATACATGCCACCTTCATTGTATCAAAGATACCAAATCCCTCAAGATCATTTTTTTTACACCCCTCAAACCTTCAATCCAATGATGTCATATGTCTTCTCAACGGTTGAAGAAGGAACTCATTATGTCTATCAACAAGTGCATCACTTGTCTCTATACAACAAGTATAACTCCGCTAGAGTACATGAGAGACTTGATAATCATACTGAGTTCAACTCCATGGTCTGGACCAATTGGGCTCAACAATTTGAGACTTGGAATGATTGTTCCGACCCTACTGGACCCGAAGCTCAAATGGGAAGGGCACAAAGGAGCTACTCAACTCAATCCGGAGGATGATCTTCATGAGAGTAGTGATGATGAGTATGAGTAGATTGCATTTTCTTTTTATTTTGCTATGCACCTTGTATGATTTTCATATTTAATTATGATATTTGTATGCATATTATACTATTATGCATCTATTATGATTTGTCTATTGCATTTATATCTTGATATGTCTCTTGATGAATTGCTCCTTATTCCAGAATTGGAAAACTTTATCGGTACCGATGTTATTATACAAATTTAATTGAGTTATTATGCACATTATTTGAGTTACTATGCATGTTATTTTATTCCAAGGAAAGGCAAAATGACACAAATTTTAAATATATATAATTATTTTACAAAAAAATTTAACAAATCGAAAAAATACACATGATTATTTTACAAAAAAATCCAGATTGAACGCTTGCGCTCCTAGTACAAGCTAGATCCGCTACTGCTAACTGCCTGAGAAAGTTTGAAATTGGTCAAAAGAAAGATAATTTGGTGTAGTGATGGTGGTTAAGGTGGTACAACTTATTGCGCCAATAGTGTGCAAACAGAAACAGAGAAAACAGAGTTCTCTTCTGAACAAAGTAGCATTCGACCAAAGGATGGAAAGAAATCAACCTTCTTGGATTTGTCAGAAAATGTTCCTGTAAACTGTAAAAACAAGAATTGATTTTTAACATGCGTGCAATTAAAGTAAAGAAAAAACACAACAATAAAAATAAGTATTTCTTCTAATAATCCAGACTCAATTTTCTTACATATGAATATAAAATATAGTAATAGTAATTAGTTAATTGAATGATCATATTTTAAGCAATATAGGCATCATTAAATAATCATCTCCCCCCCAAAAAGAAAAAATCTTTTAATTTTAGGAGCGTGACATGAGACCAAGAGACACTATACCTGTATACTGCTTAATTAATACAGTCTTTTTACATAAATTTCTGAAAGCGCCGTTGCATATATACTCGTATACAAATATATTTGCATGATTTTTTTAGAGGAAGGATAACTTGATCAGGGCATATTCATTCATGAGCAAGTTCGGACAAGTGTCTAGACTTGATTTTCAAAAAAATACAAAATTTGATGTATTTTTAGTTATTTTTGTAGTGAAAAATGAATTTTAATGATATTTTAGTAGGTTTTAGTGGGTTTGTTTTCGAGTTTGATCTCAACCTCAGTGTCTGAGCTTAGTTGTGTTCGGACTTAACTGTATCTCAAGATCGCCCGTGCACTTGACAATGAGTTATTTTAACAATCTTAACAATAAATTTTAAATAAATAGATAAAACAATTTAAAAATAGAAATTTTTTTATAAACACAATATTCACTTATAGATTAGTTGTATTCAGAATTTGATGCAATTTGAGTATCATTTTATGCTCCACCAAAGAACATCAAGTTTTATGTAATTTTTAGCGGTTAATAATTAAAGATACATGATGCTGCATGAAACGCCACTCAAATTGCTTCAAATTTAAAACACAATTAATATATAAGTTCAAGAACGTGTTTATAAACTTTGTTCTATTTTTTAAATTTTATATCTATTTTTTTTAAATCTCATTATCAAGATTGTCAAGTGATTCCTCTTTTATTTTTTAATAACAAAGAGGAACAATTTGCACCAAATTCTTGGAAGATATTCTAAGTTGCACCTAACTTTTTATGATATATCTATTAATTTTATACAATTAAAATTGTCGATGTATTCTTCATTATTAATGACTATATTATAAAGCATGATTTTATTTAGAATTTCATTATCATCCATAAAAAATGAAACTTGTCCATTTATTTGACTGAGCGATATTCAAATTGGTACAAATTTAATATCCATTCTATTTAAATATTGAGAAATATTTGACAACTTAACTTTTTAATCTGAACAATATTTGTGAAGATATCTAGTAGAACGTCCATTAAAATTGGCTACAGCTTATAATATACTTATTATGATACACAATTATAGTTTTTGAAATAAATTTTTATGCAACTATAAATCTTTTTCATTATTTTTAGAGAGATAGAAAATTATTCATATCAGATAATTCAGAAATCGTTAGATTATCCAACTTTCAACAATTTGCATCGATGGTTGAATTTTGAAATTAGAGATACGAAGAAGAAGTATTGTTCGCTCGATATTTTCTAAAGTATCATAGCCCTCTCACTCTTGACATATTTAATGGCCTTAAAAAGTTTTTATACATGATGAGGACAATATTAATACATTTATTAGTGAACCGTAACATAAAGCAAAACCTGGCATGCATGAAGAGCCTTCCAAATACTTATTTCTATGACATCTCATTGTATCTTGCTTGCAATTGCACACAATAAATGAATGAATAATTAATAAGCATCATAGTATCATACAATGTGTGGTACTGGTACGTAGTACCTTACTATATCGACGTTTCGTAAGTTCATTTAATTTTGTATTGTTATTACACAATACAACACCGACTGTTCTGTGCAATAGATTATTGCTGGCAGTACATATAGAGACATGATTGCACTTGAAATTTATTTTGAAGATGACTTGAAGCTGTGCACATCATAAAAAAGGGTTGTTTAGTTTCACAATCAAGCTTTTGGAAAGAAAGATTGGCTGTTGTGATCCGGCCTTTAATTGCATGCACCTTTGACCACCTAATTGATTTCACCTACCGATTATTTTTTATTCCTTACTGTTCCTAGCTAGTTCAAAGTTAGTTTGGTGGGACATTTATTTATTTATTTTTAATTTTTGCTTGAAGAGGACATTTTAATTCAAGGTTTCTATCAAAAAAGGAAGATCTCTTGAGGTCTCTGCTGTGTAATAATGTGTTGTTTTATGTACCAAAACTTTAGAAAAATACACAGTTGATTTATATTTCTATTTTTTTGGTTTTCTTTTTCTGTTTTTGTGTGTGTGTGTGTGGGAGGGGGGGGGGGGGGGGGGGGGGGGGGTTGGTGTTGCAAGTGTTGTCCTATGCTCAACATTGATCTTGACCTATATATAGAGTAATTAGAATTGTCAACGAATTGCGTTTTGAACGTTTTACATTTTGTTTCGTCATGATACAACGTCAAACACAAGAATTTTTTTGCGTTTGTTAAACGTAACGTAAGACACAAACGATTTTTACTACGTTTAGTTAAACGCAGCGTAGACACAAATTGTCACTGTTACATTTATTTCGTCTTACGTTTATAATTCTATGAGTCTGAAATACTTTAGAGTGCAGAATAGAAATATGAGTATTTTGTAGAGACTTAAATGCTCATTGCTCTAGTGGCGCCGCTTGGCTATCTCATTTGTCTCCATTTTTCTCTTCGTCTCCTCCACTCTCTCTCTCTCTCTAAGACTGACATTTGACTTGACTCTCTCTCTTGCACGATGACTCAGCCATATCCTCCAATGAAATCTCAATCCATCGACCCATACGTGACGTGGCACTGTGGCATTACGATTTCTAATGATTTTGTTTGTCAAATAAGCTTAAACCTAGGCGGATTTTGCAATTTGGGCATGTTTTCAACGGTTAGTTGCCTTATTTCCAATCACCTAATGTACTTGATGATTTCAGAACGCGTGATTGTTCAAAATCCGAGAATGATTTAGGTTGTCAGTAGCTAGGTGACTGTAAGACTGGTGACAAGATCTTGGATCAGGACCTCTTCACCTCAACTTAGGCTTTGACTATAGCATATACAGAAAAAGAGAAAAGAGAGAGAGAGACAAAGAAAGAAA
The DNA here is from genome assembly GCA_964058865.1 of Eleocharis quinqueflora. Classification (NCBI taxonomy): domain Eukaryota; kingdom Viridiplantae; phylum Streptophyta; class Magnoliopsida; order Poales; family Cyperaceae; genus Eleocharis; species Eleocharis quinqueflora. Next base: position 87,201 of record CAXKVX010001928.1, on the reverse strand, counting down.
GTCATAGAGAAAGAGAGAAAGAGGAAGAGGAAGAAAAATGTTTGTAAGCAAGAAAACAATTCTAATTTTCTAAGATAATGCAGCTTATTTTATTTCTTTCAATGATTCCATTTTTATTGTTGTTTCTATTAATTTTTTGTCGACTTCCATTCAGTGTCTCTGATTCTATTTAATGTTTGACAAAGAACGTGTAGATGATGTAGTGTCAGAGCCTGATTTGTCTGAAATTGATGATTATGTTTTTCTTGATTGGTTGCTTAGAATTAAATTGCTTTGTTTTGTAATACAAAATGCTTAGAACTAAAATTGCTTATAACTAAATTGCTTAGAAATGATCTCTTTGACGCCTTGGCTCTCAAGTAGTGACCAAATGACAATGTATGTGTTTTACTGTTTTATTTTCTATTATTTTTGTCTATTGACTGAGGTAGGTCAAAATTGAGAAGATAGTTTGAGAGCTAGGTTGAGTACAAATATTGTAATCTGAATTGATTCCTCTTTTGCTTCATGTTAATTGCATAAGTTGAAGTTGTAATGAATATTGAACATGTAATATATACTTGATTTGTGAAATGTAATTTTCAGAATTTTCTCTAATTTTTTGGTTCGGTTGTGCATCATTAGTTGCATGTTAAACATTCAAAAAATTAAACGTTGTTAACGTTTCTTACGTTTAACTAAACGCAAACTTAAACACACGAAAATTCCTTAAATGTGACGTAAAACACAAGGAAAAAAATTTATTCACTTAAAACAGAACATAACAAGCAAGAGAATATTTGCGTGATCGCTTCGTGCATTTAACAACCCTAATAGTAATCTTTTAGTCTTTTAGGTTTTGTTGAGCAGTTGTGGGCTTATTTAGCATCTCTGACTTGTTGCAGCAGGGAATATATAATATCTGGTTTACAGGCACAGGTAGGCCCATAAACTTGGCCCAAGGATTCATCAATTCGTGCAGACAAAACACAGCAAAACCAAAAATAAGACCTTTGTATGTCCAACAGTAACACTTACAAGGAAATAAGGAAATTGCATCTATATTCATTGAGAAACCACTGTTTTCTGAACAAATTCTTGTTACAGTGAGATCCTCAGGTAAGCACAGCTCGTCTCACCTTAAGAAAAAGGAAAGAAAAAAGAACCTAAGAATTAACCATATTTAGGTAAAACCCTTCCAGACTAACACCATGTAATTTCATTGTTAGACACAAATTACCAAAATTTACAATTTTTCTCCAATTCTGAACCCCTTTTCATGACTTAATCCTTCTTAGTGCTAGATAGGCTAATAGCCTATAAGCAACAAACATCCCCACCAACGCACCGATGCAGACATCTAGACTCGCCTCGCCATGATTAAATTCTCTTATGAGAATCTCGTGTCCCCGGTATTGCACAAAAAATAGAAGCCTAAAGCAATAATAGGTGAAGGAAGTGTACTTGACCCAATTCATCCAGCCTGGTACATGTGTCACGTAAAACCCGCCGGTTAGTAGAAATGCAAGCATTATAATAGTGACCAGAGTCGATGCCTTTTTTGCATCCATTATCACTGCACCAACAAATAACCCAAGGCCTTGTGCCACCAAGCAATAACAGAGAAGAACCAACAGAGTTAATGCAAACGATATCAGGTCGGTTCTGAGACCCGACATCCAATACAATACCAGCAGAAACACAGAAGGCAGGATCAATTCCATGGGTAAATCACCGGCCATGCGTGAAAAATAGTATGAGGAAAGGGAATACATTCCGGATTTACGCTCTTTTACCAGCATGGCACGCTCTGTTGGAAAGGTAAACACAGCGTTGAAGGAAGCAAAAACGCCCCAGAAAATGGAAATGAAAAAGAGAAGACCAAGACGATCTTGAATATTGTACATTCTTGAGTGGTACCACATTAGGCCTGGAAGGATTGCAGCTGATATGACTTGGAAAACACGGAGGGAATTGAATGTCTCGTGGCGACGCTCCTTCAGGCTGCGCTGGAACAGGATTTTGAACTGAGAGAACCAACTTATTGTTGCGGTTGCGGTTTGAGTATGTGAATGTTGCAATCTACCTGCAATAAAAATAAGAACATTTAATTAAGCACCTTCTGATCTTTCTGGTAAAAACCAAATCGGTACTATTAACCATGGTAACAAATATGGCGGAATCTTTTACTTAATGTCATAAAATTAAGGGGTTTATACAATTCATCAACTGTCAATGATCCCTTAAATATATATATTATTTATTCTCATTGTAATAGAGAGCGTTATATATGTTGGATTATGACCTATGACTTACCATTTTGTGCAGAACCAGCGAGGACAGCCGCACTAACACTGGACCTAACCCGAGGGGCTAATACTTGTTTGTAAGATTCTGTTAATTTCTCCTTGACATTTGAGTTGCTTTCTCCTTTGTAGTCTTCTTGTGCAAATCCTGCAAACCCCAGAAAATAATAGAGAAATTAGTGAAAACATCAAAATGAGGATCAAAACTTAATTCAAAATAACAAAAAAGTATATTACTGGTCTTGCAAAATCTGACAATACTGGACATTTGCAAAAAAGCACTTGAAAGACCATCCACGAGACATACACACCATATGTTTTGCAAACCAGATCTTCTACCGCGCAGCACAAACACTGTGCGTACTACACGGTAAATCTCAGCCTTTGATTTGCATCGAGATTCATACAAGCTAAACTTTATAATATCAGACCCCTGAATTAAATCTGAGCCGTATGTTGTCTACAACGCAGAAAATCTTGGACGCCCGTTACTGCTACGCGGCAGAAAATCTGCTTCCTATGTTTTGTGGCAACTTTATGTAGCCTAATTGCTTTTGGAATTTTGGATCATATTAAAGGACAAGTCACGTTCACCAACAAAATTAGAGGTACTAACACAATATTCTCTAAGAAAAAGAGGGACAGCTGTATATAAAAGGCACGTGGGGCCCGTGCTGTTTTATCAAAATAAATAGGATTGCAACTCATACAATCATACTTTGCTGCAACTTTACTCAGAGGAAAACACATGCTGGTAATTGGGTCCAGATCTTCTACGGCGCATCACCCAGTGGACGGTTCGGATTCGTTGTGCTGCGCGGTATGATCTGTCAAGGATTTGATTTAGGAAGTTGGGTTTTATAAGTTTGGTCAGCACAAAATTTAAAGCTGATCAAACAGTTCAAAACTGTACCGCGCGGCAGAAGATCAGAATTCCTGGTAATTAGGTCCTATCAATGCCATCATTAAGGGAAGCTGACAAAAACACATGACACATGTTTTGGTTTTTTGGTATTGCTCTTTGATTGGTCAGGTATAACAGTTGATTTGTTTACGTACTTATTTTTGTATGTTACCGGAATTTTCTGATGCTAGCGTGAAAAAAGTAGAAAATTTCGAATTCACATCCCTAAAATACCTCAATAAAATGGGCAGCGGTCTCTCCTGATTTCTCACCGTTGTTACAGCGTTCTATGCTGTTCGCACAGTAATTGCTACAGTAACAACACACAAAAACTGTCCATTTCTGTTTTGAAATAACTGACCATTTCAGAAGATACGGATTCAAAATTTCTGAGGTTCATTGCGAGAGAAACAGTACTACTTGTTCACGACCCAGCTATACAACATTTGGAAAATAATACACAGTATATATATAATGAGCAAATACTTCATTTTAAAATCTTATTGAATAGTAGCTTGGTTATATCGTTTATTTTCCTTTGTTGTTTTTTTATTTATAAATAAACAAATATGATGCGGTAGTTTAAAAAATAATCAACAATGGCAAACATGATAGTTAAAACCAAAGAAAAAGCCAAAACACCACATTGTAGTGCTTAATATCATTTTCGCGAGGAGATGACACTCAAAAGAAAGAATTTCACAAATTGATTCTTAAAAAAGCACATTAAGAAAGTGGTAAGTATTTTAATACCGAAAGCAAGATACTCTAAGCTAGAAGAAAAGTGCAAGTAACAATGCATCAATATATATCGTGAGTTTACTATGATTTAAAATTTTAAAATACAAATTAATTACAACCATTGAATGTCATCAATAATTTGCAACTACGTTGAATTTTATCATGAATGAATAAAATCAAATTAGTTTCATCCATAGCATAATTAGTCCAATATATATATATATATATATATATATATATATTATTGAGGGATTGCTTTCACTGCTCTTTAACAAAACTAACATGACTTGCCACCCCTGCTCCGTAGTGTCATGCCACATAAAGTGCATGCTTTTTCGAAATAGATTCTAATCCCAAATCTCTTTTTCACTTTCAACATCATATAGCTAGTGAAGCAATTTAACCAAGTTTAAATTAATATATATGACAGTCAAGATTTTGATTAATACGTACATTTATACTTCATATAAAATAATTAATTGGCGGGCCAAAAAAGTGTTTTATGGAACTGTTTTTAGTTTTTAAGATCCTAATTTGTTGGCGAGAAATAGGTTTAGCTTCAAGAGGGCCAAAGATGTTATTGGGAGATTGGTGTTAACAAATAACCTTATGATAAGTCCACCACTAATTCATTTATATGTATATATATATATATATATATATAGAGGGAGATCCGTGGCCTCCTCGTAGCCTCCTGCATCATTTTTCATCAAAATCAATGAATATGACCGATCCGGACCGTTCAAAACATTATTCATATTAATATAGACTTGGAGACTAAATTTGACATTTTTTATTTTTTTTACTATTTTATCGGACGAGTTGAAAATTAGATGTCTATAAGTCGTTAGATAAATCCAATTTTCAACCCGTCCGACAAAATAGTAAAAATCAAAAAAATCTAAGATTTGGTCTCTAAGTCTATATTAATATGAAGAATGTTTTCAACGGTCTGAATCGACCATTTCATTGACTTTGATGAAGATGCTAGAAAAATGGAGGCTAATGAATTTCCCCTCGCGCGCGCGCGCGTGTGTGTGTATATATATATATATATATATATATATTTCTTTTTCTTTCGGTGCTCTGCGTGACCATTGATCCACAATAAGTTTCCAACATAGAAAGTGCAGACAACAAAGGCTAAAAGGAGAAGAGAAACGACATGTACTCATTTCCTCCACTCCTTAACTATGAACCGTACATTACCCTCTGTTACACCTCAATTGACATATCGATTTCTATGTTTATATATCCATAGATGCAATGCAACTTGGCTTGGAGAATATAAACACCTAGTGCTAGTGGAGACAAGTCCATCTCATGGTCGCAGCATCTATGTAACCCCACTATATATATTATATATCCTATTTTGAAAAATCGCGAATTTCCAGTTTTTTAGTTTAATAAAATTCTAGCAAGCAACTCTTTTAATAAGTTTCTGAACCCTGTAATATATATACTTGTGCTGCAGAGCGTTTATTCGCAAGAAAAAGACCAATTTTACTTTACTATATACCCAGATGCCTTCTCTTTGCATATTATTTTACTTTTACTTTCTTTTTAAAAGCAACTTCTTAAATATATTTCAAGTTTCCAACTTATCACTTATGTACATATCATTCATGATAATTGCGCCTGAACTCTCGACGTTTATAAGTATTGCGAAATAATATGTTAAACATGTTGGAAAGTAATATTATAACTTGACTATTTACCGTTGCAGAACACATTTTTATTTGTGAAGTTGACACTTTTCTTTAGTAACAATGATGTTTCACACACACACACACACTATTAAGTATTGCACTTTTGATGCCAAGTTTGAAGAGAATATATATATATATGCAGGAGTGTAACCGATGCGCACATATATATCAATCTACATAGCGTGACAGGCGTAGATTCACAAATCAAAGGAGACTATGACATACTGACATTACTTTCAAACATAACAAATATTAAGAGTGTATATGGTTTATTTAGATCCTATGCAAATTAAAAGATCCGGAGGGATAAATTGCAAAATTACTCAAACGGATGCACAAAAGTTTAATATGTACTATAGCAAAGGCATCAGACACATACCATTTGCAAGATCAAGCATGAAGTCTGCCGGGTTGACGCTGAACCATGGCATGAATCCGATCGAACCGAAGTATCCCATAGCATCCTGACCAGGCCCAAAATACAACCCCTGTCCATCTGCTAGAAGCAATACCGAGTTGAACATTTGGTACACCCGACTAGAAGGTTGGTGAACTGACATGATCACTGTTCGGTTTTTTCGGGCCAGCTCGGTCAAGGTACGTACCAACCGGGCCGCTGCAGTTGAATCCAAGCCAGATGTTGGTTCGTCAAGTATCAATAAGCTAGGGTTAATCAATAATTCATGTGCGATGCTTACACGTTTCCGTTCGCCTCCTGAAACACCTCGTATGAATGTGTTTCCTATTATCGTATCAGCACATGTTAACAGACCCAATTCTGTCATTACTGCCTCAGCCGCAGCTAACTTTTCGGCCTTTGGAACGGATGCTGGGAGGCGGAGCAGTGCACAAAATTGAAGGGTTTCACGGACGGTTAAGTGTGGGTAAAGGATGTCATCTTGCGTGACGAACCCGGTTTTTCTTAGAGTGTGTTTGGTAAATGGCTGGTTATTTAGGAGGAGAGAGCCGGTTGAATGGTGAGACCGACCGGCCAATATGGACAGAAGAGTGGATTTTCCACTGCCAGATGGACCCATCACAGCAAGGATTTCACCGGGGGAAGCTACACCGGTAACACCACTGAGGATCATGCGATCTTGCGGTGGGGTAGGCGGGGATGAGCTTTCGGAATTGAAGATGCGCCTCAAGCTGGATTTTGAGGCAGAGGTAGCAGTTGTCGATGGATCCGGCTTCACTCGGTAAGTTATGTCTATGAACTACAGTTTTTGTACAGAAGTTATGTTAGAACTTCTATACAAAAAGTATTTCAATGAATTTACATTCTGCATGTAGCTTCTAGTTCTAAGTTAAATAAAGTCTTTTAAGTTTGGCCGTTGAGTACCAAAACTTTAACAACTATACCTACCATACAAGGAGTAACTAAAAGAAAACTCAATAGTCACGTGTAACTTTTATTTATTTATTTTCCAGATTTTGCTTCATGATATGCATTATTTTCAGGATGAGATAGCCTCCAAAATTGAAGGTGAGCAAGTTACCTGAAGCGTAAGAGGTTGGCAAGAGGAAGAGATGAAAGAATCCATCTTGGAGGTGTAAATAGAACTTGGAATGGGAAACATGCTGGACTTTATACTGGAGCCATTAACAGCTTCTGCATTGGGAGGCATTGTTGCAGAAAACCTGATGAGAGAAGAAAGCAGGGAACTGGGAAAGGTTGAGAGAGAAAAATAAAGAAATGATGGATAGATAGGAAGCAAAGCAGTGAATAGACGGAGAGAGAATGGAAGAGAGAGCATAGGAGGGGGTGGTATTTATGGAGGGAAGGGTTGGTGCCTTCCACCTCATATGGTGAAACGGCAGTAGGAAAAATGGGGGTGCGTGGCAACAGGACAGAGCAGGACTTTAACTGAGAATTTTGTTTCTGTTCCCAATCCGCATTCAATGCTGATTGCTGGATTGCTTCATTGCTTGGACTCAAGTCAAATATAGCTTTCTAATCCTAACCGTACTGTTAATTAATTAATTGATTAACCGGTGCGTCGATTTTTTTTTTTTTTTTTGCTGATTTATACTATTATCAGTAACAGTAAGTGACCACACGTTGTTGTGAAAGTTAATTTTTTTTAGAAATAAATATGTAATTATAAAAAAATATTAGTATTGAAGTATAATTAAATTGAATGCGGATTGGGAACATAAAAATGAGAGTGAGATTAAACAAGATAAATATTACAGAAAAATGAATATTTCAGACAAGTTAATAACTGCAAAATGCTTATCAATTAGAAGTTAACAAAATAAAAGTTACAATGGATATATAATTATATAAAATAGAAGTTACAAAATATTTTCAAATTAATTAATACTATTGGGCTTGTAAGCATTCACTCTTATTTAAATTTCCATATATAATATTAGACGCCAATAAATATTATATTTAACACACTATGTAAGTATTCATGAGTACAAATGGACATGAGTTTATATTATGTATGAAACGTATAGCTGCAAATCAAAATACACATGTTATATTAGAATAAAACACTTAAATAAAAAGATGTGTTTAAAGATTAAATTAATAGTGTGGGGTGGACCATGGTTACTTTTAGGTGATTTTAAATGACTAGATTTCCTCATGAGAAAAATAATAACTCTTTTAATATATTTGGTGTTTTCATGTTCAATAAGTTGATATCAAACTTGCAATTTATGGAATATCCAAACAATGATTATAAATACACCTGAACAAATATGAGATTGAAGCTTGGTTGGCACTCTTACATAGATACATCGACTCTATATATTGGGATGAACATTACAGCAATAAAGGTGAAAAATATCAACAAGATTTAAGTCTGATCACATTCCAATGTTACTATGCACTAAGATTGAAAGTCCCTCAAATCATATATTTAGATTTGACAAAACTTGATTTGAGGATCAAGAATTCAATGCTCTTATAGATAAATGGTGGAATACACATAAATGGTTGAGATAGAATCAATTATTGATTGGACAAAAAATATTAGGAAAAGATTAAAAAACAAAAGAAGGCACAATTGGATGATTTGGAGAGATTGCAAACTGTCCAAGATAATAGATATTAGAATGAGACTGAAATATTATAATTTAAAAATACAAATATTCAGCTAGATGCTATATATGTAAAAGAACAAAATTATTGGTGATTGAGAGTAAAAAATGAATGGCAATTGTCTGGTGATAATAATACAAAGTTCTTTAACAAGATTACTAGTCAAGCCGAAAAAAAAACTCTTGCAAGATTGAAATGTGAAGATGTGTTTATCAAAGAACCTAAAGAGATAAAGGAACATAGTCTTGATTATTATCAACCTATTTTTGACAATGCAGGTGACCAATACATCCAATTGACATCTTAATTCTGGAATGAAGGAGACTGCACATGAGCAGTGCGTCAGCAGGGCGAAATATGAAAAACTACAGGCTCAATTGTTGAACTTGCAGGAATTTATGCTTCAAGTAAGATCCGTTAGTGTGACGCTTCAGCATACTATCTATGACCCACTGTTTCTTCCTTATCAGACCCAGGTGAGCTCGCACATGCTTACTCCTTGGAGATCGAGGATATCCAGATAAGCATTCTTTACTCCTTAGATTTCTTATTTATTATTTATTGATGTTTATGTTGATCAATTAGTAGTATTTGATTAAAATCTTGTATTTTATTTAAGATCGCCACACCATAAGCAATTCATTGTGCATGTCGAAGCATGCACGACGTTTGTGGCGCACAAAATTGTGCTTTCATTTAATCTGACGGCTTTGAACATTCACAACGAGCCTATCTCGTCCGATACAGCTAGGGTGATTCTTGATTAAGTGGTTCAGGGCCAAGAACACGTGAAAGTTCCTAACCCAATAGATGATTTCACTGAAGTAGGGAAACTAATCGGTTATCCCCTCGCTTGGTCTTTCTATGTAATGGAGTTGTGTACTCCCGAGCAGGTATTCAATTGTCTGCTAACTTTTTATGTATATAGTGTGATTTTCATACTTACATGATTTAAGCGCATGCTCCCGCACTTGAGAAGAAAGCCGACCCGAAAGGAAAAAAGACGCCAAGTGCAAGCTCGGGCAGTCGTCAAAGAGCTCCGCTCCTTCCCGATGAATACTTGCAACTCCTTGATGCATCAAGCATTAAATTGTACAAAATGGTGCGTATATGTATTTATATTTGTAGAATAGAAAAAATTAATTCAATTTTATTGCAATCCTTAGTTGAAATTATAACTTCATAAAATTCAATTGAACATGCGATATCACAATGTGATGACCAAACTTTGTTCGAATTCGACAACAAGTAGTTGTTCGGTATCCTTGACGTGCACCGGATATCACTAGATGAGATCATGGACATTCTCAAGCCGGGTTGTTGGTTGAGCGTCTCGCTTCTTCTGGCTTGGTGCAAGTAAGGATCTTCAAATTTAATATGTAATGTTATTCTCGAATAGTGAAATACATATATAATTGCAATATACATATATACACGTAGAGCTCTTGCAAATTATCTGTCGAAATTTGGGATCTTGTCCAAGTTTTTCTTTCTTGATCCTTTCTCGTGCTCGGGAACAAGTGTAGCTGAGAATTACACCACCATAGTGAATTGCATTACGAGATTCTTCAGTGGTATCGAAGACGAAATTCGTCATTTTTCTATCATACATTGAAGGGTTAGAATAATTATTCTTTTAATAATACAACAACTTATTTTCCTATATGCATACTAATTAGATTAAATATGAATTATAGCAATCGTTGATATCTTCTAGTTTTGCAAATCTCATCGGAGCTGATTTATGAGATTGATTCTCAAAATGAATCGGGCAACATGCTCGATGTCATTAGGGCCTAGCAAGTCATTGGTATCCTTTCAAACACTTTTAATATATATGATTAATTAGACCGATTTTCCACTTCTATCAGTTTACATAGGGCGATGCGGCAATATTATAAGGCAAAGAACTAGAGCGAAACAAGTAAATTCGAGATCCAGGTTATCAAAGTAAGTGTTGTAAACTCAATTTTCAACTTAATTCGTAATTTAATAGAAATTGAGCATTTATTAAAATAATTTGTTACTTTCTAAATGCAAGAGCACATATTTATTATGAATTACTTCTCTGTATTCAATGCATATTATCATTTTCTCATTAATGCAACAAATGATACTATTTTGGCTTATGAGAAGAAATAGAAGCAGAATGTTAGTTTGTTTTTTTCCCAAATAAAGATAATAATAAATAAATACAACAGATGCTGGTGTATTTAAATAGGTTAACTTTTTCCATTTGAATGATATTAATTACTTCTAATATTTCTAAAGCCTCCATTTTTAAATAGTCCAACTTCAGTCCACGCACAAAACACCGTAACACAAATTGGATTTTGCTAAAGCAAAAGGATCAAAGAAGATTTTGTAAAATATCGTTGACAAAAGTGAAAAAATTTGAAAATATAAGCCAATGGTTATTTAAATTAACCATTGCCTTTCTTTTCAGGATTTATTTTTTTCTGTAAAATTTTAAGGCAACGATTTTTAAAATAATTGTTACCGTAGGTTCACATACACAAATAATTTTTAAAATAACCGTTGGCTTATTTTTAATTTTTTTTGTTTCAAGTACCCACGCACAGTCTATAGTTGCTCAAACAAACAAATATCATTTTGCAAACTTTAATTGTTTCAAATGCTTCTTTTACAAAAAAAACAAGCACAAAAAACATTCGAAGATCAAATGGATGTAACTTTTAACCAAGGTTTAAAATAATGGTTCGCGCGGTTTAGCGTGGAGGAGTGATTTAGCGTTTAGCGTTTAGCGTTTTATCGGTGATAAAACGGTCGATAAACTACCATATCGATATTTATATCATATTACTTTATTTCAAATGATATTAAGTATAAATTATAATTAATATAATTTGTATGCTTAATTATAGCATATAATAGTAAAATAATATAATTCAATCAAATATAGATTAAGAATTTGTCTAAACTTACCTATTTTTTAATTAGTTATCACTACACTACTAACTTAAAAGTTTATTGCTATTGGAGGGGCCATAAAAATTATTGCTTTAATTAGTTTTGGATCCTCCAGTAATTATACTCATTTTTCAATATTTGAAAATACAGTAAAAGAATGTAAAGTTTGGTTTCTAATATATTTTTTTTGGTTGGAACTTTTGAATAAAACGTAATAACTCTATATAGAAGTAATTCCGAGAGAATGTAAATCATACAAAATTACAAAAAGTTTAATTTAGAAGTAATTCCGAGTAACTCTATATAGAAGTTATAACTTTGTATATTGACAGAGCGAGAGCAGGACAAAATAACCCAAAAGAACTATTATAATTATCCCAACATTAAATATAAAACTGATAGTTCATTTTTGTTATAATTTATTATATATGAATTGATATATTTTTTTTCAAAATAAAAGATTGATTATATGCAACGATTATTTCATATTTAATTAATATATGTGTTGTCCAAAAGAGCGTCTAGAGAGAGGTGATATGGTAAGTAAAAAGTTTGAAACTTTTCATCTGAATCGCTTTAAGTTGGCTAATAAAATTCTAGAATTTAAGATCATAAAACAATAATAAAATTACTTAAGGTAAAAAAAGATTAAATCAGAGAGAGCAATTACAGAAAAGACAAGAATTATTTACGAAGTTCGAACTAATAAGTGTATCTACTTGTATAGGGTGCAATAAATATTCGTAGCTCGTGGTTTGCTTGTGTTCGATTCGTCAAAAACTCGTTCGTTATCAGCTCGAGATGTTAACGATACACTGGTCAGCTCAAGATGTTAACGATACGAGCTGGTCAGCTCGTTAAGTTAACGAGCCGATCTTGAACTCTGTCCAGCTCGACTCGTTAACGAAGCACACATGTTATATAAAATTAATTCATATATATTAATATCTAGCTTCAATAGTTGAGTACAAGTTGCACAATATTAATTAACATATAATTTATAAGTGACAAAAATATTCGTAGCTCGTGGCTCGTTCGTGTTCAACTCGTCAAAAACTCGTTCGTTAGAATAAAGAATTATGGTTTTATTTTGCAATGCTAAATAAACTTGAAGTTATTACTTCTTTATGAGCTCGTAAAACAAATTATCGGATATATTCCAACCGGTATGATAAACTTGAAGTTAGAATAAAGAATTTGCAATGCTAAGCAACAAAAGACGATTATATAAAAAGATGGGCGACAAAAATATTTTTTTATAAAAATAAAACAGACAAACACACACGTACAAGATATAACAGTAAATAGAGAAGAAGATAAGGCTCATTGTTTTGTACATAAAAAAGAAATTAACTGCTGGAGAGCTAATGTTTTTCAATTTTATCTTGTAGTAGGAAATTTTTATTTTAGTGTTACAGGAAAATACATTAAAGAAAATAATCCAGGTGGCGTTTGATATACCACATATATTATTTTCTATTGCTACATATTTATTAGTGCATATCTTAAGTGAGAAGGGAGCTTCACATAGTCCTGTCTGAAATTCAGGGTTCTATAGCTGGACTGCTTTGAACAATTAATGTAGTTTTCTGGGGATGACACCAAACGAGTTGAGGTGGCAATTGGACGGGTCGGCCAGATTTGGATCGGGTCGAATTGTTTGATTTTTGGCGAAAGTCGGGTCACGACATCGGGTCGGATCTCGGATCATCGAGTGTCAATAATTTTCGGGTCACGGGTCGGGTCGGGTCGGGCCTCGGGTCTACGAGTGCCGACAAGTTTCGGGTCACGGGTCGAGTCGAGCATCGGGTCTACGAGTGCCGACAAGTTTCAGGTCACGGGTCGGGTTGGGCCTCGGGTCTAAGAATGCCGACAAGTTTCGGGTCACGGGTCGAGTCGGGCATCTGGTCTACCAGTGCCGACAAGTTTCAGGTCACGGGTCGGGTCGTGCGAGATCGGGTCGACGAGTGCCGACAACTTTCGGATTGGGTTATGGGTCATCTCAAGTCAGGTCGGGTCGAATTGGGTTATGGGTCATGGGTCATCTCAGGTCAAGTCGCTTCAGATTGGGTTATGGGTCATCTCAGGTCCAGTCGGATTTCGGGTCCACATGTGTCGCTTCGGATCGGGTCACGGGTCGAAGCAGGTCGGGTCGGGTCGGCCATCGGGCCCACAAGTTTCGCTTCTGATCGGGTCACGGGTCGAAGCAGGTCGGGTCGGGACGTCGAGTCTCGGGTCCATAGGTGTCGCTTCAGATCGGGTTGCAGGTCGTGTCGGGTAGGGTCTGGTTTCGGGTCTCTATGTGTCGATTCAGATCGAGTTATGAGTCATCTCAGGTCGGGTCGGGTCGAGTCGGGTTACGGGTCAACCTTTGTCGCGTAAGATCGGATTACGGGTCATGTCACGTTGGGTCGGGTCGGGTTACAGGTCAATCGTTGTTGCGTAAGATCGGGTTACGGTTCGTATTGGGTCGGGTCGAGTCGGGTCGTGTCGGGTTCGGGTTAGTTTGACTTTCTAACAAATCGGGTTAGGTCGGGCTTGTGCCATGTCAGATCAGGTGGGTTTCTCGGGTCGAGTCGGATTCTGCCACCTCTACAAACGAGTGTGGAGATTCAAACGATCTTCATGAGCGAATTCATATCTATTGTTATTCTGAGGGAATAACAAGGTTCTGTTATTTCATATTCGATCGTTCATTTTCGATCTCGCAAATATCTTATATAATACAACTGACTTCGTGCAGTCTATCTGTGTCGTCCGTATAAATCGGACGATAAATAACGAAATAACATGACCCTGTTATTTTCTGAGAATAACAACAGATACAGACTCATTCATGAGCACCATTTTTCAGATACAGAGGCAGGTCAGATAACATAAATATGAGATGTTATTATAATTTTAGTTTTCATATTTTGTTCATAATTAGTGTAATTAGATTCAGTAACGCTTCAATTTGTTTTTTTTTTTTTTGTAATTTTCAGTTTCGTTATAATTAGCTAATCATGATTAATTGAAGAAAACATCAATGAAGAGGAAGATCACATGACAGTGAATTATTTTGAAAATATTGACAAAAAATATTGAATAAATTTGAAAAAAAATACAATAAAATTAGACATTCTTTCTATATATGAATACTTTTGTAATTTCATGCAATTTAATTTTTATTATATTTGATGTTGTACTGAAAACAATCAAAATTGCATGAAATTTGCAATAAGTCATATTGAACTGTATGGACCATTAAATGACACTTAAAATTATATAAAATCGGAACAAAATCTACCATTAAGTTTCAAATATTTTCTATACATTTTTTAATTTATTTTCAAATTTATTTCAATTGTCAAAATAACTATTGTTATGTGATCCCTCTACTTCAACAAATACTGATCAACAGTGTAAAGATAATAAGTGTTTTATTTAGTGACCAAAACAAATTCATCTCATGATCTCACTAAAAATCAAAATATTAATACATAACTGTTTTGATCTGAAAAACATTTAATTTTTTTATAATTTCTCAAGTATGATAACAAGAATAATAATCATTCTTTCAATAAATATTTAAGATTTAAATACTTTGACTTCATTTTTCTTAAAAAGTAAATTTGGGACATGGTAACATTGCAAAAAAGTATATCATATTTCGCATTCGGCTTTAATTGCAAAAAAGCATTGCTGCAGCATGGAGAGAATCTATATTTAAATCTCCATCCCTACACGCTTTGGTTTCTTCACCATCCCTGGAGATAGGTGCATGATTTTGTAATTGGAGAGCTTAAAATTCAATGTACGTAGCTTCTTTAACAGATACTGTCAGAGTAGGGCGGTCAATGAAATTATTTTAGCAGTTTATTCGATTCGTATCGTATCTGTTAAAGCGAATATGAGTAAGAATTTTTTCGTAAACTTATCGAATATGAATATGAGTAAGAAAAAAATTTCATTAACTTATCGGGTAAGAATACGAATAAGAGCTATATCGTATCTGTTACCCATTGAGTAAATTATATATATATATATTATAATTTATTTCATAGCTTGAAATTTGAAAACAATTAACTAAATTAAATTAGAAAATATGCATTTCTAAAAAAAGCTATACATAATTGAAATATACATGTCTTGTTTTGATATATTAAATAATACATCATGTATATTGATAAGAAATTGATTCGCATTCTATTTCTTTGATAATGTTTCATTAGCAAGTAATAAGTAGCATATTTTTTAGTGGCAAGTAAAGTGAGAAGAAATTTGTGATTTTTGTAATATCTAGAACGTTATTTATTGTTGTATTTATATTTATTCGATACTATTAATTTGTCAAAATCTTACAATTTTTAAAAAATTTATTAATTTTTATCTTATTTACCCCTTATCTACAGTTACATGTTTCGTTATCCGAAATTTTTTACGGATATAGATAGAGTATGAGTAAAGAAAATTTTAATTGATATGTATATGAAAATATTTCTACCCTACCCGTACCCCGTACCCAGTGGCGAAGCCACATGTATCCAGGAGTTGCTGCTGAACCTCCGGAAAAAAATTCAAAAATAATCATATATATTATGTGTATTTTTAAAATGACTATGTATTGAAATTTTTTTTGCACAAATGACCATATAAGATAATTTTTTTAAGAATAATCATCATTTCAAACTCCTGAAAATTAAAAAAATCGTAAATGAATCCTCAATACGTTTCTGTTCTTACCTTGTCCTATTCATCGACAAACCTATGTCAGAGTGATCGACCAAAATGCAGTTTAATTAATTGGTGGGTTTATCAACTGCTTCCTTTGTTTAATATTTGATTTAGAGATGAGGTCACTCAGTCAAAAGAGCACAATATGCTACATTATATTCGTGCTATTACTTTTTATTAATTCTATAGTGCGAGGAATTTTTCATACTAAAAAGTTCGAAACAAAGAAATTTAGAATTCATTAAGAATAAAATCACACATATTTAACAGAAGTTATCAAATACTAACGGCTTGTTCACCGAGGTAAATTAATATAATATACAAATAAAGATGGAGAATCCACTCATAATATTTTTATGACATTAGTACATTTTTATCATTCAATAATTTAATTTTAAGATTTCAAATCACAAAAAGTGAACCATCAATTTTATTCGATAGTATAAACAAAACATATGCACAAAATAGTGTATTCGGAATTTATTAAGTTTAAGTAGCTAAAAAAAATCAAAACATGGTTTGAATTTAATTATGTCCAATGATCTTCTTTTGATTACAATCAAATTATTACAAAATTTTGTTAACTTATTTATGAATAAATAATCCATATATACTAAAAAAGATTACAAAAAAAAAAATACAGTTGTGAAACATTTTTATCCCCGGATCAAATCCGGGAACATACCAATAGGCATTTCTTGAGCATGGCTAAAATAATATGCATAGTACACTCCATTTCGTACTATGTATATATATATAGGTCAATAAATTGAGATTTAAGTTGCTCAATAAATTCTTCATATGAAAATATTGTAGGAAATCAAATTTCGTGATTTTTAGAGCTTTCTTGCTATTTTTAAATATTTTTTTAAAAACAATCCAGATTTAATACTACAAAAGTGCCATTTCTGGGCTGTTTTTAAAAAAATATTTAAAAAATAACAAGAAAGCTCTAAAAATTACAAAATTTTATTTCCTACAAGATTTTGATATGAAGAATTTATTGAGCAACTTAAATATCAATTTAATGACCAAATTAAATATAAATGACCGCATAGTACGAAATGGAGTGTACTATGCATATTATTTTAGCCATGCTCGGCATTTCTTTTATCTGAAAGATATTTTCTTTATTTGAAATAAAAAATATTTTGAGAAGGTTTAAAGAATAAGAGGGTTCTAATACAACAGAAACTTGGGTGGTATTTCTGTAATTCATAAAGTTTCATGATAGTTTGGAAATATAGCAAAAGTTTTAATAAAATGTTGTTTTTTATTTCTGTACTTATTTCAAGAAAGTATTGAGAATTAATCATCTAATATTACAAAAATATTGTTTACTATGATTGGTGTGTTTGAAAGTCAAATAATTAATTTATTCCAATAAAAATGCATTCACACCTATGACATCCAAGTAAAAATTACTTTATTGATCAACAGTGTATATATCCTGGTTTTAATAATGGTGTTATCTTGCTATATATAGTTACCTCTTATTAATTACTATAGTCAAAGTAGAACATTATTTTGAATATGACAATGCAATAATGTTGAACCTTTACAGTTTATGTATATAAACTATATATATTCTTCCATATAACTTGTTCGGATTGCATAGTCTGGATCACTTAGCTATCAAGGGAATAAGAATTATGCAAACCATGCAACATGAACTTTCGACTTTGTTGGCGTCTCTCTCTCTTTCTCTTTCTCTTTCTCTTTCTCTCTTCCAGCAAACCAAAGTGGAAGAAGAGCTTCCATGGAAATGCAACTATGATGTTTCCTATTTGAGCACTACGATTTGACGAATTTAAGCACAACATTATATTCTTTAAGGATCAGATGCGTCGTCACATAAAACCATATAGTGGATACTCTCTAGGAGAAAAAAAAAGAGAAAGAGCAGTGGCTAATGGACTCATTCCGCTTTTAAAAATATGTTTAACACTGGACTAGGCTCATTCACTCCACTTTAAAAAATATTTAACATCGATCACTGAATTTGCAGTCTGCTTCTAAAGAACCTTTAAAATCGAACCCACTGTCTCAGTCCGGTTTTAAAGGATTGACAGTGACAATCTTTGCTATCCGATTTTAAAAACTTTAAAGGATTGATTTGTAGTCTGCTCATTCGGGTTTTCAATTTTTTCTCAAAATGATCTAGAATTTTTAATTTTTTCTAAAAACAATCTTGAATATAATTTTATAAATAACCTAAAATTTTAAAATTTGTTATAGAAATGACCTAAGTTATTATTTTGTTTAATGCAAATCATCTAATTTCACATATTTTGTAAAGCTGAAATTATTAGAATGAATATTGTTAATTTTAACAAAGATTAAATAATATAAAGAAAACAACGAAATCTTCAATTAAATCTTCTTCGAAACTCTTCTTCAATATTCTTCAAAATAAATCTTCTTCAACTATTCAAATATTCAAATCTCCATTAATTATTAGAAGGGTTTTTCTAAGTATAATTTTGATTGTTGAGAGATAGTGAGAAATGAGAGATGAAATGAAAATTAAAGAGAGGTTATATAGAGATGGGAGAGGGAAAAGAAAGGAGTAATCCGTGGGTATTATCTGAATGGTTAATGAGCGTTTGATTGATTTCAAATGGAAGATGCAGATTAAAGAAGCACAGGTCGATCCGTGGGAAAGCTTTGACTGAAGCAACCTTCGGTGTTAAATACTATTTAAAACCGGACTGAAGCAACCGTCGGTTTAAAAAGCCCCTTTAATATTGAAATGCAGCAACCATCGTTGTTAAAGCCTCACCTTTAAAACCGAGCACAATTTTTCGTTCGATTTTAAAGCCCCGTCTGGTGTTAAAAACCCCTTTAACACCGGCCCTCTTCTTACAGTATGGTTTAAAAGCACTTTTAAAACCAAAGGTAAGTTAATGTTCAATTTTAAATCAAACTTTGATTTAAAAAAGTCGGTTTTAAAGACTCTGATTTTAAACCAAGGATTTTTGAAGATGACCTCTCCGATTCAACAGCAAGGTCAGATGAGGTGCGAGCTTCCCAATAGCTCAATTGATTGGTCTGTGCGAGTTCCACAAGCTCGCGGAGAGAGATTTGGCAGCAACCTCTCAATGGGCTAAAGCTCTGGAATGGTTTCTCTGCTTTAGCAAGTGGACATTGTGCGAGCTTCATCTCCAGCGGCCCCATTGGGTGCTGGCGACCTTCTTCAATAGCTCGTGGATAGCGGTTCAACAACGACCCCTTTTCCGATTGCTCGTGGACAAAAGCTTCTTTGAGTTTATAAGCACAACGAACGAAAAGTCGACTGTTGCGGCCTGTGCAACAGCTTGAGGATATGGGATATGTATTTTCGTTGGACTCTAAAACCTCACACGAACAAATGGTTCACCTACAAAGAGGATACTTCGGCATGAGCGGAAGCTTGGATATGTGACAGTAACTTATTGGCAGCTGTGGTTGTAGATAGAGTTGAGTCAGGACTTCCAGGCTTGTCTCTGGTTCGGCTTGAGTTCCATCTCATCACATTAGGAAAATGGTAGCAGTACGTCTCAATTGTACTGTTGCAGCTCAAAATAATGGTACTGCTTGAAAGCAGAACACATAGTGGTGTTGTTACTAGTACTATGGATGAATCGGGCATAGGCATGATGTGCTACCATTACTATTTCATTTTCATATTGTTGTCAGGAAGATAACTGGTACAAGAAGGTTGAGGTACCGATGCCATTTGCCAAGAAAATTCGATAGTGGCTTCAGATGGGGAACTGAAGCTGCACCAAGAAGGGTGGGACGAGAATGTGCATCGAAATCAACATACAACGACGACGGAGTGTGAGGGGTGTCCTGGATAAATAGTACGACACAATGAGTTCCTGAAAGCCCGATGACATTTGCGATCGTCTTTTATCTTTAATTTTAGGATACTTTCGTTTTGTATGCTTGTAACTATTTCCTCTCTTTTCCCTTTCTCTTTTCTTTTCTCTCATGTGTAACACTTTTTATTCGTTAATAAAATTTTGTAAGGCAAAGCCTTAGTCAAGAAAAAAAAAACTATACTCAATACATCCAAGTTTTCAGTTCAAACACTTACATACTAACATTAAATGATGTCGTAATTGTAGTTGCAGATGTGTTGTCTTATTTCGATTTACTGAATAAAATTGACATTGGCGTAATTAGGAGTCCCCGCTGTGAGAGAGAAAAAAGGACCAAGCGATTCCAAAAAAAACAAATCCTAAATGGGGAGGTCGTGCCACCGACCACTAGGACAACCCGTCGGCCTTCTCTCGCCTCCCCCTTCTACTCTCTTCCTCCCCCCTTTTCCTCCACCTCATCTATATCTTTTTTCTACTACCACCAAAGCCGAGAGCGAATAGTTGCTGGAGAAGAAATAGATGAGGGAACGCTTCTCGCTTCGATTTGGCCTCGTCTTCGCTCAAAGTCCTCTGCCGTGAAGGAATAGAGGAAGGAAACCAAACCGTCGGTTCCTCCTAGTAGCTGTCTCTTATTACCGACTCGGCCCCACGCTCCAGCCCTCTTTTCCTCCCCTTTCCTCTTCTCCTCAGCACCACTTGATGGATTTCTCCTCAACAGAGGCGGTTTCGAGCTCCAAATCTAGGAGACGGCTGTGAGAAGATAATTGAAACCCTAACCCTAACAGAAGGATATCTGCGATCTACAGCACCCAATGAAGATGTAGCTGGACGTGCAACGACTCCTTACAGATCCAACAAGGTCATTAGGAGGTGCGAGCCCCTACAAGCACAACCGAACGAGATGGTTCGGCGACAAGCGTCGGAGACTCGTGCAGTGTCGATATTCACCCACAAGAAACACGTACGTGGGATAAACCTAAGACATCTGATGATGGTAGGTCATCGAGGGCGATGATTGACCACAATGGGTGGTGGTGGGCCGTAATGGAGGTGGTAGACTGCGACGAGCGGGATAGGCCGCAATGAGAAGTATAGGTCTCGGGAGTCCGACAGTGATTGCGAAGAATCTCTCTATCTTCTCAAAGTATATGTTTTATTTGTGTTGTGCTTTGTAATTCATTCTTAGTTCTTTTTATTTCGTGTTTTTTTCGTTCATGTTTTTTTTGTTTCATGTCTTTTCTCTCATTTTTTCTGTAATTCAAAATATCGCATTTATGTAATCGCATATATAAAATTTGATAAACCTGGCCTCTCATCTTTTCTAAAAAAAAGACATTGGCATAATTATTTTATAAGGGCTATCTATGCAATCTTGGCTATATATGAAACTTGACACCGACAAAAAAAATGAAAAGGGTAACATCATAACTTTCTTAAAGCGTTAAAGGAAATTGATTGGATGTCCTGATAATGCAGGGATTAAAATAATTTAAAAAGGTACTTAGAATAATCTGATCTAGATATCTAATTGGAGAAACAAATATATCATTCCGCATATACTTTATTAAAATTTGTTACAGTAATGATTACCGGAAGAGTATTTAAGTCAGGCCGAAGAATAGGATTCTTTTTTGTTAACGCAAAATTACAAAGGTGCAAGTCATTATCTGTTTAACGCGTGTAACGATCACGAAAGAAGATAATTTTGTTTAATAAACAATAAAAATGATCGGAATGAAACATAATGATCAAACTCATTATATTTGCTCTTCATCAATCTCTTCGCTCTTCATCAATCTCCTCACTCATCGTACTAAAGCAAACTAAGAACTGGTGGTGAACGATTCTGATTATACACCAGAATCAAATCATTCATGTCATCTCTAATCACCTTCTCTTAGCATAGCATTTTTCTCTGAATATCAAAACAATTCTAACAATACACAAGTACAAACGAAACTACAAAATAAATAATCACGAAACAATATATTTCGTTAACCATTTTGTTATTTAAACGTAGATCCAAAACAAGCCCAAATAGATGCATTGATTCTTGCAATGATATTGGCTATAAGTCCGTGGGTGTTTGGAATAAGATGTTCTGTGTCGTTGGATGATTATTCAGTTAAGTACTCAACAGTACATTAAGAACACATAGATATCCAAAATATATCCAAATAGACGCATACTTCTTGCGATGGTATTGGCTATAAGCATGTGAGTATTTTGGAATAAGGTATTTTGTGTTGTTTAATGATAATTCCTTTTCGATTGTGACAATACTCAAAGAAAAGGTATATAAGTGCCCAATTTACTAGAGATAAAATATGGGAACTACAAAGTTGTGTTTTCAAATTTTTTTTTATAAAATATGACTAAAGAAATAGTTCTGTACTTTGAAAAGCAAATTTAGTAAAGAGAAAATATTACAACTATAAAATCGTGTTTTCAAATTGTTTCTATAAAACATGACAAGAGAAATAGCTATGTACTCTTGAAAGTTATCTTATATACAGAAAGATGAAACTACTTATAGTGACAAATTGAATATTTTCCTCATTACCTGAAAGTATTAGACCCGCTTTGATACAAATGAAAATTTGAACAATACGAAATTCAAATGGTAATGTTAAGAAATATAAAGTTAAATTTCATCGGTAAAAGTTTCTGATATATAAGATTTAAGTTATAAAAAAATTATTAAAGATTTTTTGAAAGGATTAATGACATCGTGTTTAAAGTTTTGAATAGATATTAAGGATGATTGTTTCTGAAATAGTAATTGTCACACTCTAGAAATCAGAACAGGTCGAGTGCGACAAATCCTGCTACGTGTGCATGACGACATGCACACGAAAGACTTAAAGAATAAATAAAATACACAATAATAGTAAACAAATCAGTGACACAATACATAACAAAGTATAAATCTTATTGATCACAAACGTTTCATGTACATACATCAAAAGTGTATCAGAGTAGCAAAAGCGAAAGAAAAAAAAATAAACAAAAAGAGATTGGTCCCGCTGATACATCCGTGACCATCTGTCTATCTATCCTGTCATGAAACTGGACAAAATAAGAGAAAAGAACTAGTCAATTGAACATTTGTGATCTCCATCCTTGTGTGCCCTCGTCAAAAGCTCCAATGCTCCCAGCTTGTACACATGTGCTCCTCACCTGGACCCCACAACCACCGTGGAACGTGAGTAATTTATAAAGTTACTTAGCATGGATTAAGGTCCAGCCTTTGAATTTATATTCGATTCAAGGGATTGGACCAAATCACACTTAATAATTAGTCTAATGTTAAGATTCTATGTTCAAACTTTTATTTGTAATTTCTAACAATTAACAATGAGTGTTGAAAATGATGTAACTACGATACGAGGAACTCAAAAATAGAAAAGAATGAGAGATATAATGTTATATGTATATACTAGATACGAAAATTCCAAACACGCAAGTCAAAGGAAAACAAGGATTCACCCCAAATTGTAGGACATCAGGATTCACCCTCTTAAAGGGGTCTCGATTTCAAGCCGCCAACTTAAGGATAGGATTTAAGCGGGTCTCAATTTCAAGCTAGAAACTTAAACAATTTCTGAGTTTGCAGAGCAAAAACGCCTTGGTATAACATGAGCGGCTTTAAAAACACACACTCGTCAAAAGCGAACTAAGATGCCTACCCTTACCAAAAGAAGAAAAAATTAAATAAAAACTTACGACCTTAATTGCCATACGAAAATAACGAATCGACTACCTGTTTGAAATAATATATAATAATGGGAACTCCATATACCAACCATGGGCCAAAGGGGAGCCCCAGACTTTCTCTATACTAATCAGGGGCCAAAGGAGAAAGTCCTTTGAATATTCGAGATCTCATAATATCGGCTACATAGAAAAATATAATAAAACTTAACAGCTCTAATAAGTCACATAGGCACATGTACTCTAACCTGAGGTCCGAACCCAACTCAAGGTGGAAAAATATAATAGAACTCATAATAATATGGAGATTAAGAAGTAAAACTCTCTACCGGTGCTACGAGCTATCAAGTAATGAACTCGTTTGTTGGGCATTAGTTGAATGTCCTTGAAGACATCCCGACGAAGGAATCCCACTGGCGTTTAGCTTGCGTATGTAATCTGCCACGACGAGATGCCCTCAGACCACACGTCCAGTTAGTGATCACCGACCTGTCGCTCAACACTCTTAACGTATACATATAATATTTAAATACGCATCTACCTAATATATAACTATAATCTATACGATCTATATATCAGATATTACGTGCAAATATGAATGCAGGTTGGTCTCGTTAATTGGTACAATTCACCGTATGCAATATGGCATGTCAAGCCCTAGGGTCCTTTAGTCATTATAGAGGTGATTTGGTACCACAGTTCAGTTAAAAGAAAATAAAGGTAGGTCTGATACGATCCTAATAATTGAAAGAAATATAAACCCCAGAAATCACACTTGGAAAGGCTGGAGAGGGTCATAGAGTCAACTCTACTACGGGTGAAGCTCCAGGTCCTCAACGACTGGATCAGCTGTCGATGTGTCCAATATCGTGTTGTTTCCTGCGAGTGGATACGAATCGACTATATCTCCTACTTAAGTTCGGGGTTTTGTAAGTTTATTGCATCATGGATATGTTTATAAAACATAAAAAATATAACCTAATCGTTGAGACGTTCTTAATGCCCCTAAATTTACTTATGTGGTTGGAATACGTTGTTAAAACTTTGGGCAGCATCCCTACTGCATTTTAGGTGCGGGAAATCTAACCTACAGTCTTTTAATTTTATTTAGTTTGTTTAATTTAGAGTACTAATCATTATTAAGTTTAAGGTGATCAAGACGTCAAAACATTATCTAAATAAGGACAAGCAATAAATAAAACACAACACAAAGCAAGAATGTTATAAAATCAATTAGTTTTAGTTGGACTTTTAATTTAATAAACTAATTAAAGAAAGAAAGAAATATATTATGCTAAGGTACTATTTAGAAGATGTGTGTTTCATACTTGTATATGTTTATAGATAAATTGATCAATATATATATATATATATATAATTGGAGAAATGCTATGGTGCACTACGAAGCCAATATTAGGTTTGACATCACACTCAAATTTTAATTTTTAAAATTTAAATAGTCGATCCAAACCGTTCAATGTGATTTCCATATTGGAATCTTATTAGAAACCAATTTTTTCATTTTAAGAATTTTTTTACTATTTTTTAGAGGGGTGCAAAATCAGCCATATTGGATGATTCAGAAATCATTATATCAACAAATTTTATACCACTGTAAAAAATAGTAAAAAAATGAAAAAAAAATGGTCTCTAGTGAGATTTTAATATGGAGATCATATTGAACGGTTTGGATCAATTGTTTCAAATTTTCTTATTTGAAATTTGAGCGTGATGCCAAACCTAATCTTGACTTCGTAGTGCACCATAGCATTTCTCTATATAATTGTGGTTATATATTTACTTAGTCGTAATCTCGTGGGGGTGTGTGTGGTAGATATTGAGGCGTATTTTATATGATAGGATATAGAGAAATTGATCAACATATGTAATTATATATATATAATTATTTAATCATAACTCGTGTTTGTGCTGTCACGTGATATATTACTAATAAGGTGTTACTTCATTATTGGGCCATTGTTTTTAATTATTTAATTCTACTTTGCGTAATATATTTACTTTATTTATTCTTATTAAATAAATAAGTGTTTAGTAAGATTTTTGTCACTAAATTAATGTCCTAGTTATTATTAACATACTAAGTGTTAATCTAATTATTTAACATTATTTTTAGTGCCTTTAAATAAATCCTAAACTTAATTAACTAATATTTATTGTGTTTATATAATATTTTAGTATTCTTTATATAGGTGAAAATCCAGCAATTCAAATGCGGCTGCAATAGCCCCCCTTGCGGCTGCAAGTGACTTGGCATATTTCCTACCAACTTTGCATCCATATCAATTGCGGTTACAAGAGACCTGCGCAGAGGCAGAAAACCTTGCCTTATTTTGTCGAAAATTTTCTAACTTGTGTTTCAAACAATACCAAATTTAAGGAACATATTTACAGCAGTAAATATGATAATTTGGAAAAGGAATTGGAGATAATATATTATCAAATATTTCAAAGAATATTTGATATTAAATACGATATCTTTCCAAGATACATTTTCACTAGTATAAAAGGCACTGGGTCTCCAAACATTACCGGTATGTTATGTTAGAGCACATGTGATGTGCATAGGCCTCTCTCTCTATATCTCCAATACTGATAGATTACTTCTTGGTTCATTCATGATCTTGATGAAAAGTTTGGCACCGGGAGTTGCTTGGAAGGATTCGCTAGCGCACCGAGGTATCGTTTGATCGTCTCCACCGACTTCTCCACTTGCTTGAGTGGCAAAAGGCATGAAGCTTTAAGAGACTGTTGTAAGTTTATGCTTTCGCTCATTGTCTAATTTATGTCTTAAATAATTGCACGGTGGTTATATTTGAACTGTGATTGCTTAGATTAGGATTTCGATATTATGGGCTCTACCTTAGTTCTTGAATTGCACCAACAGAATGAACAAAACAAATTTAATAACAATTATCAAGTAAAAGAATACAATGGTGCTTTCCAACCCAATTACCATGCTAGGAATGATTCATATGGTTATTATACGAAATCTAGACCAAGAATGAGCTATTAGAGACTTGAAAACCAAAATGCTTATAATCATAGCAACATTAACTCCAAGTCCATTTAGTGTTCATTTTGTAAGAAATTTGGACATCAAGAACAACACTGTAGATTCAAGAAGATAATGTATTTGGAGCCACTTGATGTTCTTAACACAATTGAAACCAAACCAATTGTGTAGAAAGTCACAATACTCCCCCATGTTTGCTTTCATTTGAGTATTATGTTGAGGGAAAGTCATGTAGAAAAAATATATGATTTATTGTTCAATTGATTAAATCATATGTTTTGTGAAGTTTATTTGATATTTAGATCCAAACTGTAGCTCATACTGAATGTATGTTGAGTCAAAACACAATCTGACATATGAACTGAGCCTTTAGAATATTAAAAGACCAAATTGGAGAGCAACTTATGAACATGTATTAAACTGCAAAAATTGAGAGTTGCATTACAGAACCCGTCATAACGAGTTGAGAATGCATTGTAACAGTATAGAATTTGTTATAATAAGTTGGATTTGAAAAAGTAACCGTTAGAATAGCATAATTTTTTACCAGTCAGAGGTCATGGACACCCGTTATAATAGTTAGGAAGTCATTGTAACGGATGCAAACCCATTATAAAGAATTTGTTAACACAAGAAGAAAAAGATGCCCATTTAAACCTTTCTTCTTCTCAGACTA
Source organism: Eleocharis quinqueflora (assembly GCA_964058865.1). NCBI lineage: Eukaryota > Viridiplantae > Streptophyta > Magnoliopsida > Poales > Cyperaceae > Eleocharis > Eleocharis quinqueflora. The sequence goes on along the minus strand of CAXKVX010001928.1, from coordinate 59,570 downwards.
ATTCCATTCCAAAGCAAAAATCGAAAATCTCCCTCCAAAAGTTTCCTTCTGAGATAACTTCCCTAAGAAATATCAAATTCTTCTCCAAAATTCATCAATAATTTCAGGAGATCTTACCAAACACTTATTCAAAATGTTTCTTGCTACTTTCCTTGCTCTCATTTTCCTCATGGCACCACCAAATCCGACAAGGCCAAGGAAAATGTGGTCAAGAAGAAGGTTAACCTTGACCGGTGTCGCTTTATAATTCAAACAAGGTCAGGGTTCTGGAAAAACCCTAACACAAGATGTGGACAGTCACTTCAATCAAGGAGGACTACTCTCGGAAGATCTAAAAAAGAACCACCAAGATCAATTGACCGTCAAGATCCTATGGAGATCTCTTCAACTAATCAATCCTTGTTCTAAACCTCAAAAGATTTTAACAACTATCGTATTAAGTATGCAAATCGTAGGATTTCTACACCTTACTACTACAAAACTAATGATGAGAACAAGATTGAGGGGGGAAGCATGGGTGATTAACTGATTATCCAAGATAATTTGGAATATTGACAATGGCAACCAATGATTGAGTGTGACCTTATGTATCAATAGTTGCCAATTCAGGTACTTTATGCCAATATGAAATTTACACGTGAACCATGGGGTGTTACTACCTATATTTGTAGCCAATATATTCCAATAACCATCGATACCCTATGTCAAGTTTTTAGGACTACCAATAGGGAGTAGAAGCGTATCCTTATAAAGTTTGGCCGACAAAATCTAATCATTATGACTACAAGGTTTGGTTTAGGGCAGACAAGTCAGAAAAATCTAACAGTAACTCATTTACGGTCATATATTGGTTAGCATCTATCTTCATCAATAATATCGTCACTCCCAAAAGCAAAATCAAAATAAATTTGAAAATGAATGTCATGCATTGTGTTCGGCATTTAATTTGTTTTGACAAGGTAATCTGAATCTCCTACATAATTTTCAATCACATGAGGTATGCCCTTTCAAGTGGAATAAAGTCTTTGCCCTATCCTCATCTCCTAAGCAAGATCATTATTCAAGTTGGACTAAGAATTCTCCGTAATCCTTACCCGGTCTTTAAACCCATAAACATATATAGTTGAGAAACTTGATTCAATTGGATGAATTAAGTGGAGGAATGTTTGACTCCCAAGTAGAAAATTCAAGGTGAAATGAGTGGATCTTGACTCAAAATGCCAAATCGAATCAATTGTCTAATTCGGATGATGAATTTGATCCCCCTATGGATAATCAAGTATCGTAACCTCGTCGTAATGGAGCTAGTACATCAAGTCCACCAACATCTCCTTCAATACCTGAACTTATGCCACATGTTGAATCCGAACAACAACATGGATCTGATTCCTTTCCTATACCACCAAGAGCTACAAGGGTTACTATTGAGGATGTGAATCACATTTCTCAAAAAATGTATGATCTTGTTTTTCATAAGAATGAGTGTTATAAAGGAATTGATGCAAGGTGTGAGGAAATTGAAGCTTTCCATGAATAATTTCATATTTCATAGCAAGAACGATTCGGTTTTTGGGAACCACTACATGAGAATGAACCTATATGAGAAGGAGTTGTTTTGATGGTTAGAGAGAGCATTCAATCTTTCTAATATTACTATTAACGGTATATCCATTAGAGACTTAAAAGTTTATCTTTATGATTTGTGTTTTATAAAACTATATTTGTGCTTGCAATATTTTGGTTATCTTTCTTTCTTGATTGTTTTGGTTCTCAATATTATATGCTATTTGATTGTTAATTGAGTCTTATAATTGTCATATTTATTGATTATTAAATTATCGGGGAGCACGATAATTTGCTTATGCTTTGATTATCAAAATCTAATTGAAATGCTATATGTTTAATTTGAGGTGGAGTAAAATTGTTTTACTTCTTAATTACTACATGCTCATATTAAGAGGGAGGATTAAAATTGAATTGAGCCTTTTGCCAATATTTGCAAAAAGGGGGAGATGTAGTATTATAGATTTATAGTGCATTATTCTATAAATTTTTCGGTATGCACTTACAAGGTTTTGCAAATTATCAAAATGAGGAGTTTGTTGGCTTGAACTCATCTTGGTTTGAGAATTTGCAAAATAATATTTGCACAAATTGAGTTTTGTTGAACTGCAAGTTAAAACAGGTACATTTGATCATGACAAAGATTATAAACATGATGTACAAGTCAAAATTAGAAACATGGCGCAAAGAACAAGGAAAACAGAGCTGGTAAGAGCCATGCGTTACTACAACGCATGAAGAGCCTGTCACAATGGGTTAGAATATGTCATAACGGATCACAACAGAAGAGAAAGTGGTGGAGAAAGGGAAAAGTATTCTGGAGAAGACTGGTGCACTGTAGGAAGATTTACTATAACGCAAGAATGTTATATTACTCTTTAAGGTTTTTATATTCCTTTTGTTAATTAATATCGAGAATTTTATCTACGAAGATTTACCGCGCAGTAGGAAGCAAATGACCCAAATCTGGTGCACTGTAGGAAACGACCGGCTGTGATATGATTCAGGGGGGTTGGATATTATAAGTTGATTAATAGTACAAATATCGATGCAAATAAATGGCTCAGATTTGTAGAAACCAAAGCGGCGACAATTAAATATTTTTTTATAAAGTGCGCATGAAGTGCTCGAAGGCGCTAATCTTTTTGTTAATTAATACCGAAGTGACGTTCTGAATCATCTTTTGTTATTAATTAATGTTAGCTACCGTTTGTTAGCATGTGCAAATTAATTAATTAAACAAAGCAAAATGAATTTGTTCTCTACAGTTTAGGAGAGCAAAAATCTTATAAAAAGGCAAATTTTGTTATATATATGGATTAAAATTAATTTGATTGTACCATTAATTATTTATGCAAAATTAATGTGATTGCACAATTGTTGATTGTTATCAACGATTGTAATTGATTTGTGTTTTAAAAAATTTGTTCATATATATAGCAGACTCGCTCACTCTACAAAATAATCTCAGAATAAAGTTCTAAACACTAAAAGAAAATAGAAAAAGGGTTACAAAAATAATCTCAAAACAAATTTGTTAATTACAGTATTTTAACCGACTTCTATTATTTTTACTGATGTGTTTTCTACATCGAGGTGCTAATAAATGATTTAAATGAGAGGCTACAAATTTCACGTCTTTCTACATTGGGTGATTAATAAACAAAGATTGTAGATGTCTGACGTCCTACACCGATATTTTCTACATCTGATTACTAAATAATGTGTGGATGTCTTGCTTTACACACTAGTTATTAGAAATTACGATGGAGAATTAGTTCGGAAGATGAGAACGATATTGCTACACCCGAATTAGATTGCCTGTTTTTATTTAATTAATATCAAAATCCGTACTCTCTAGAACTATGTTTTCAGCACCGATCCTTTAGGTTTTACTATAAAAAAGTCTTGCATGTATTGTACAGTAAAGAACGATATCATCAACATTGATCCTTCAAAATAAGACATTGTTTCGTGAATATCGTTATTTTCATTTCATCTAAAAATAAGAGACTTTTTATGTCTTTCTTTTTTTTACAAAATATTCAAATTTTCGATATAAAAATAAAAAAGCTCTAGACATTAATTAGACATGTCTAAAGATGCAAACTTTAGAGACCGCCGAAAGGATCCCAAAGTGAAGCAGAGGCTTCCTAAGCCGCCACGTTGCAAAAGCAGTGCGAGCTTTGGTTCATGGGTCCCATAGTCAGGTTGCACTCAAAATTTGCCGCGTGTACACTTGATGTGATGTGTGGCGTGAGCAGTGAACATGCATGATGCATCCCACTAAATATTTCTGATGAGCTCTTTCTGTTTTAAAATATTTTATGGGTGGACCATTCTTTTTATTTATTTTAGTCAGAATTTTATATAAAAGTTCTAAAATTTTAATATTATATATTTAACCATCAAAATCTTATAATTATATATTTATCCATTTAAAACAAAACGTTTCATACAAAAGTTTTTAAAAGTTCAATTTTACATATTTATCCACTCAAATTTTATAATTATATATTTATTCAATTAAAACACAAAATGTTTTATTATTGTCCAACATAATTGCAAATTAATAAATTTAATGTAAATTAACAATTAAATGGTAATTACCATTTTAAAACACTAATGGAGATGAAAAGCACTAACTCACCCGGGTAATTGCGGACACAAAATGTTTTACGAGTCCGCACGGGTTTGCCTCGGTTCGGGCCGTCGGGTCGCGGCCTTAGGGTTCAGGCCGGGTCGAAGTCGTACTGATTTTGTCAAATGCCTAAATAGAGGAGATGAAAAGCAGTGTGAAATAAAGAAACTAATAATTATACTCTTATTTTCAGACACGACCTAGCAAACTCATGGTCTGACCAACCCATTGAACTGGGCAAATTTGATCTGACCCATCCTGGCCCGACTTGTTTTCAATTTCCTCTCTTTTAGTATTTTAGAGTGGTAATTACTATTTAATTGTTAATTTACATTAAATTTATTAATTTGCAGTTATGTTGGACAATAATAAAATATTTTGTGTTTTACTTGAATAAATATGTAATTATGAATTTGAGTGGATAAATATGTAATATTGAACTTTTAGAAGCATTTGTATGAAACATTTTGTTTTAAATAGATAAATATGTAATTATGAGATTTCAGTGGCTAACTATGTAATATTGAAGTTTTAGAGGCTTTATATGAAATTATGCCTTTATTTTATGTTAACTTTATTAACTTTGTTTATATGACTTTGGTGATATAGATAAAAAGATAACTTGTCGGTTGATTTTTCATCTTTTCTTGAGTTGCATATTTTGAGTTACCTGTTGGCTGTTGTTGTTTAACACGTGTTATATATAATAATAAATCCAAAGTTGGCTTGAAATATCTTTTAATACCATAAAATATGAAGCGCCAGCGTTCAAAGTTCAAACGACAGTTTTCAAGGAAATTTGACTTCTCTTTGTTTTGTTTACGAAATCATTCTGATCGTCAACAAAAAGTTATTTTAGGAACCTGTCCATTCAATAAGACTATATATGTTATATATATATACTGTTTAAAGTATATTTTTATTGTTTAAGACAATATATATATTTTATATATGTTCAAGACTTGTTGCATCTTTCTTCTTTTTTTTAATTAGATGCAACCCTTTTTTCATCTTTTTATATGTAGGTTTATTATTATACAATATGTCTAGATATGAATGGACTGATTCACATGTTCTACTTCTATGACAACAAGTTGACAACAATAAAATTGGCATTATATGTAAATTCCAAGATTCACTATATTTTAAGACTATGCTTGATCAGTTGATTGTCCAAAAAAATATATTATATGAACATGTTCATTCATTAAGACTAAAAGTTTCGTATATATATGTTTTAAAATAAGTGTAAATGTGAATGGACAGGTTCACATATTCCAAGTTTATGATAAAAAAAATAGACAACAATCAGGGGCGGATTTAGAATTCTCGTCAGGGGTTCAAGATTTACGGTTTTATAGGGGTTCGAAATGATGGTTATTCTTAAAAAAAGTTATCTTATATGGTCATTTGTAAAAAAATTCAAAATATATGATCATTTCTAAAAAAAATATGATATATATAATCATTTTTTTTTAAAAAAAAATTCCAGTAGAGTTCAGTTGCACCCGCCGTCTTCACGTAGCTCCGCCACTGACAACAATAAAACTTAACTATATGTTTTAATTGGCTATAGGTTTAAACTTCAAAACTATGGGTACTTTTTGCAAAGAATAATATTTGGGTCCGTTTGGCGAAATTTAGTAGTAGAAGAGTGTAATTTTGATAGTAAAAATAAAGTAGTAACAGAATGATATTTTTAACTACTCGATTGAGCGAAAATATTATTTTACTTTTGTTAATTAAAATAGTACAAGTATTGATAATTATGATAATTAACAATGTTGCTGATGATGATATTTTGTAATTCTAAGATCTGACGAGGCATAAAACGATTACGAAAGCGTTCAAACAAATATTTGGAGCTTAATCACTAAATAGTTCTAGACTCAAGAGAGTAGTTATAGAATGTAAATTCTAGAAAAAAGTTATAAATTTTACCAATAATCCAAAAAAAGAAGTTGGAAACGTATTTTTTTCTACTTAGACAAATAGTAAAATCGAATAATTTCTGAATTTATCATTATGAGTGTTCTTACCTACACATTGTGCGTTGTGAAGTATGAACATGTTTTTGCTATTGTTGAGACTTGAGATACAAAAAAATGACCATTTCTAGAATTGGTAACAACAGTAAGAAAACTTTTATGGAAATGGAATAACTTATCAATATATCCCCCATTTTTTTATTAATAGAAATTAAATAAATAAAAAATAACTAAACAGAAAGATTGAATTGAAGCTTTCAATTCAATTTTTCTGTTTAATTATCTTTTATTTATTTAATTTCAATTAATAAAAAAAATCGGCAAGATATTCGCCAACTACGCCGATGTTTCTAAACAACGTCGCATCGAGTACATAGTGATGTAAATAGATCAAATACCCATGGATAATTATTTTATCGTATTTTTATTCGTTATAATTTTTCGAATAGATATACATAATCTTGAATACGAATACAAATATTAATCTTATATTAATCATATATTGAATATGGATCGAACATCAGATTGATACGAATTCGAATAGTAATATAATTCCGCTTATTAAAAAAACTCAAGATTTATTTTGTATATTCAAATGCATCAATGAATTATAAAAAAAATATGAGACATGGACACAAATTAGATCTAAAATTAATTAGATTTGTAATCTATATACAATATCCAATAAAACATATATAATAGACATTTTCGGTTATAAATTCGGATTCAATCATAGAGTATTAGATTTGAATACTTTCTGATACTATTAGATAATAATCAAATGATCGTAGGATACGTATAGATGATAGTCAAATCGTATCTTTATCGATTATAATTTTTCGACTACATATATAATTACAAATATCTTCGAATACGAATAAAAATCGAATAACTTTTGTTATTATTCAAATTCGAATTCAAATAATCGAATATTATCCGATCCGTTTACACCCGGTACAACAGCTCTATGAAAGATACAACACCATTTCCGAAAAGTAAACTTCCAAAGAGATCGTCTCTTTTTTCCATCTCATCATAAAATTTTGCTTTATCTTTATGTTTTTGCCTCTACCTTTTTCACATATATTAGAACCGTGTGAAATTTAAATATGAAAGCGAGGGAACTCGTGCATCCTCGTAAATCTCATTATAAATTCAATTAATAAACAAATTGTAAACATAACCTCAACATCGATGTTAATTAGCACATTATCTTCTGTCATTTTCTAACTTTTTATAATGTTGATTATGGATTATACATCGTATGTAATTTCCGGATAATATATAGTTTTGTTTCTTTTGGAGAATATTATATAATTATGCCTCTAATATATATTCTTTTCATCTCTCCCACCACTTTGACACAAAGAAAGTCTCGTAAAAAAGATAGTGTCTTTTTTCTACAAATTTTAACTACGATGATTGAGACTGTAATTAGTTTTTTTTTATCGTTGTAAGTCATCAAGAAGTATATTTCCACCTTGTCAAAATTAATTTGCGGTTGAGAGAAGATGCATTTCAAATTTGACTTCACAGTAAACTTATGTCTTAATTAGTTATTTTTATCAATAGTTTGACTCAGAATCGGTTTTGAATCGCTCTTTTTCCGAATGCAAATCAAATTTTATGCGGTTAAAATAGACTTGAATATGTACAACTAGCTTGCAACGACAAAAAAAAACTAATTACATTCCCGACGAGCATAGCCGAAGTTTGTAGAAAATCACTAATTATACTTATGTTTTTTATAACAATTTCGGCTACGCTCGTTGGCACTACAATTAGTTTTTTTATCGTCGCAAACCATTGAGCCATAGATATTCGAGTCTATTTTCATCGTGTCAAATTTGATTTGGGACGGAGGAATGTGCATCTCAAATTTAACTCCATTTTCAACTTATGTATTAATAAGTAATTTTTTATCACAAATCAAACTCGATGCCATGAAAGTAGACTCGAATATCTACAGCTCGATGATTAGCGATAAGAAAAAATACTAACTACATCCTTAACGAAGAAAATTGAATTTGTTACCAAAAAATATCTTAATAGAACTCAATTCAATTAAATTATTTATACTTTTTATGAATAAAAAAAGAATGCACCACAACCCATTCAGCGGAAATCAAAATTGCAGATCAAACTCTTTGACGAACGATATTATCAATACCATCTATTCCACTATTTTTTACTGATATTCGCAACTCCGACTTTTTTATTTTCAAACTTTCAAAGCAGTCTTTTTTTTATTTATAACGTATTTATTAAATTTCTAATATTAAGAAAAAGGACAGAAAAAGTCCTTGTTTTTGCTTCTCCGTTTAGTTATTAAACAGTAATTAGGAACTATAGAGGGGAAAAAGGTTAAAAGAAGATTATAATTATGACATGTGTTCTACTAGTAAACAATATATATATAGTAACATGCACATCAGTTTGAATAATTGAGGATTAGGATTTGAATTTTAGAAACTCAAGGAAAAGGATCACCATTCACCCCACCCCAGACAGTATTAAGTTTCCATGAGGAAATTATTTGGTAAGAGTTGACAACTGCATGCCTTGTCTTTTTTGTCAAATTTTCGACCGTATTAATTGTTTATGTTAAACATCTTAGCTTACCTGTACATAATAATGCATGTTGACAGTATAAAATTATGCTTTCTTTTTGTGAAATTTCAAATTCTTCCAGAAGAGTATTATAAATTGTTATTGTTGATAGTATATGTTTTTGACGCCAAGAAATTGTGATAGTCATCATGAAAATTTTCGGAATTTCAAAATTTTTTATATACATTTAATTGAAGAATAGTCGATTTTGGAAATATCGACTTAAGTTGCTTAATAAATTCTATATATCTAAATTTGTAGAAAACAAAACTTCGACATTTTCAGAGGTTTCTAAATAGTTTTAGATATATTTTTAGAAACAATTTCGAAGAGGTCTTTTTTAAACTAAACAAGGCAATTTTTAAAAACTATGTAAAAAATAGTTAGAAAAATCTAAAAATCACGAAATTGAATTTTCTGAGATTTCGACATGAAGAATTTCTTGAGCAACTTAAATGGGTGTTTGTTTGCAATTCAATCAGAAGTACAAATATTTTCACAATAGTATCTCTCCATGTAATTGACATGATTTAATATACATCTAAAAATTTAAGTTTCAAATTTAGATTAGGCTAAAATAATATACACAACGAATATTAATATACATTGACTTAGGAGTCCTATATTTCGATATACCATCATGCTACTACTACATAAAGAGGATTTAATACCCCTTTCTATATTTGTTGTGCAAAACAAAGGGTATTAAAATGATACAGTGGCACAACCGAAGTTAAAAGATTTATTACCAAATGTTACAAAAAAGACGTATAAATGGGGCATAGGAGAATGTGAAAGAGCAGGAAGAGCCTTTAATATCGGGTGTTATAAAAATGAAGTATAAAAGACTAGCTTTAATATCAAGTGTTATAAAAGAGTATCAAATGCTACCTTTAATACGGGATTTTATAAAAAAAAGGTTATAAAAGGTATTTAATATTGGTTTCTTCAAAGCAACAAATATAAAAGGGGCTTTAATATATGTTCTTTGGTAACAACGTATATAAAAGAATCATGTCTTTAATATCTGAAAACACTCGACATATAATATTGCACGATTTTCTTCCCACAGATCTCTATTTGTTTTTCTCAATTCCAATGTTTATTCCATCCAATCCAACGCTCAGAAAACATCTAAACAAACACAAAATTTCCCACAAATCTCTTCCTCATGTTTCTTTCTTTATCAGAAAAATAAAAGTTTTTGTGTATATATATATATATATATATATATAATCCGGCTATGATGATATGCATATATAGTTAGTGAGCATTCGTGCTATGCATTTTTTTCTTCGCTTGATTGCTTTAATTAACACTAATTTAAGTTGGCCAATAAATTCTTCATATTGAAATCTAGTAGGAAATCGAATTTTGTGAATTTTAGAGATTTCTAGCTATTTTTTAAATATTTGTTTAAAAACAGCCATGTTTAATATTAAAAAAAGGACCTCTTCAGGGCTGTTTTTAAAAAATATTTAAAAAATAGCTACAAACCTCTAAAAATCACAAAATTTGGTTTACTATTAGATTTCAATATGAAGAATTTATTGGGCAACTTAAATTGGTATTGATTAAAGCAATCCGATGAAAAAAATGCATAGCACGAATGCTCACTAACTATGCATATCACTGTAGACAGATTATATATATATCTAATGCATGGAAGAAAACAAGAGATCTCACTCATTTTTCTTTCTTCCCACGTGCACAAATCTAGGGGTGTAAACGGATCGGGTTGATCGGGTTTCGTGATGATTCTCAATCCGTTAGTTATTATTCGGGTTGTCGAGTTTTCAATCCGTAACCAACCAAGTAAAAATAAAAACCATGCTTTATTTAGACAGTCGGGTTTTGTGAGTTTTACAAAATTTAATTTTTTATATCAAATCTAATAATAGTTGCTAACATAAAGAGGCAATTTGTTCCTTTGCAACACACTTCTTTAAATCAGGAGAGAATTTATTACAAGTATCTTTGATTTCCATTTGGCATTTGATTTTGCCTTTTAATTTCATCTGATATCGCATGATTGGGGATTTGGGGCTATTCTGCTAATATGGAGAAGATTGATTTGGAAAGAAGCATTGAAATAAAAAATGAATAAGGAAACAGGGATTGGGTCGGTCAATGACTCAATTCAGAAATCAAAATCAATCACAATCAGCGATTCTAGATTTAAGATTTCTATTTTCTAGTCGATTCCAATAGATTGGGTCGGGTCGGGTATTACCCGCCCTATATTTTCCAATTTGTATCCGACAAGTTGATATCGGGTTTGAAAAAAACAAAACCGTAATCAATCATACAGAAATTGAATTCGCGGTTTTTCGGTTCGAGTCGGTCGGGTTAATCGGATTGAACTTACACCCCTACACAAATCTTTTTTTTTCCTCAAGTTGCCCTCATGATTTTTTTATTTTTTTGAGAATTGAAGTTTTTATCTTCCTATTAACTTATTTTTGTTATTTTTTACCTCTCACACACTTATTTTTGTAGGGGTCTTTAAATTTTTATTTTTATCTCTCTCTTCTTTTTCTTTTTTCTTAAAGGTAAGAAATAAATTGATTAATTATTTTAACTTGGATGGGTCTTTTTTTCTTTTTCACTGACAAACATTTGTTTACAAGAAAGTACAAAAATGAAAAAGAAGGATAAATTTGTCAAGATATATCTTTCTGTAAAAATATTATAGATTTATGAATTTTTATTTTAAGTTAATTAATTCAAGTGATTGTACGAGTCTTCAAGCATTAACATCTGAATTCCCTCCTCAAGTCTCCTCGTCTCCTGTCCCATTTGTGTGCCACGCCCCATAACTTGCTCTCTACAGGTCCCTTGTCTCTCATGCTCATGATCTTGGGTTTTCTTCAGCCAATGCACCATGTCACTTTTTAACCTTTTACTCCATACACCTTCCCAATATCCAATCAAACCTTTAGCTTTTGCACAAAATGTATCAATTGGCATTTGTTTTCTATTTTGAAAATAGCAATCATTTCTATTGAGCTAGCAAACCCAAATAATTGCTATACTCATTATAATCATGGGCTCTCTCCTCAGGTGCCCTTGTGCATCTATAATCTTCAACAAGTCTTCCATAGAGGCAGGACATTTGTGCATTTCAAATTGGGTCATGACTCATTTCCATACTCTCTGCATATTTCCACAGTTAAAAAACAAATTGTCTATATTTTCATCTTCTCACAAAATTCACATTTTAAATTTTCATCCCAGCCCTTTTTTCTAAGATTTGTCTTCACTAATATTTTCTTTTTATATACTAGCCAAATGAAAACCTGGATTTTCAGTGGAATATGCAATCTCCAAATATAAGATGTAATTTTGCAAGTTACCCTCCTATTTGCTAGCAAATTATATACATCTCTGCATTTGAAATGACCTATCTTCTTGTCTTGCCACTTGACCCTATCAGTATTTGAATTTAAAAGGAAGTTTGCCAGAACTAATTGCTGCAGATCACCATATAAATCTCTCAATCTGTTTGACAATTGTCTCTTGAACTTAAGTAATAAGCCCTTTGATGCCAATTCAGCTACTGTGATGTTGGTATTTGTACATATTTTATATAACTCACTAAATTGAACCTGTAATGCATAGGAGCCACACCAGCTATCTTGTCAGAAATGAGTTTGTGTCCCATTACCTATCTCCATGGTTCCATTAATATCAATAATATTCTCATATTTCTTGAGAGTCTTCCAAAAGAGAGACCACCTAGCTTTATTGAGTGTATTCTTATATTTTATTTCTATAATTGATTTCCACCATCCTGTGTAGTTTGGGTCCTTGAGTTTCAAAAGCCACTTACACATCAAGGAGATATTCATATCTAAAATGTTGGTTACCCCCACCTCCCTTGATCTTTTGGTCTACATATATCTTCTAATTTGCACAAATATTTAAGTGAACTTATATTTGAGATAACTTATTATGTTGTTTAAATAATTATTCTCAATGTGTCTTTGATGAATGTGATGAATTGAGAATTGGAAAATCCCAATAGAAAAATAATATCAAGACAAAGAATAATTTAGAAAACATACAAATGTTCTCATTTAAAACATTATAATATTCTAAATGCTCATGAATTAGCAATTCGAAACGAATATGATTCATGTAAAAATTAACCGATAAAGTATTAATGCGATGAACTAATATGGTTATTTCGACAGATAGGTTGTGGTCTTCCCTAGGTTTCTTGGATACTCTCAAACTCCGCCGCATTATGTATTGCATACGTATTTGATATGGTTTCGTGTGTGATATGCACTCGGTATTTTAGGTGACATATCGTATTATTTTAATGCATACAAATTCGATCATGATTCGCCAGGATACACATGGGATTCGTCAGGATTCGTGTGGAATTCGCCATAAAAGATCAAATAACATGTTTTGAGGAGTAAAATATGGATGAAAATTATCTTCAATATCGGAATTAGAATTTGGACCTTTACCCCCACTTCTCAAAGTACAAACTATTTGAACAAATATGTATTTTTGGTCAATCTGTTACATATTATATAAATATATATTAATACATAACATGATTTTTCATTATTTTATATATACTCCGTTGTATTTTAGTATTTTAAAAATAACGTATCGCCGCATCTGTACCGTATGAGATACGGTAACCGCACTCGCACCCTTACAACATAAATAAGGTCTTCCTATGAAAAAAGTGAGGATATATAAATATAGTCATGCTCAATACCTGGGAAAAGTGGTATCTTAACCAAAAAAATGGAGATTTCATGATTGTGTCCACACAAAAAAATATTTTGTGGAGTTCATCAAAATACGAAAATAACTTTTTTATGATGAGTGCATTTTTGAAATTTTCAGACAATAAAATAGTATAGTAGAACAACGCATACAAGATCCAACAATATTTCTCATGATGGAACAACATCAAATTTAACATATATATCCGTTCAATGTTTCATCCTTAATAGCTCTGCTACAAATACCCTTGGCCAATACCCAAACAAAAATCGAAGAATATACTCCGGTGGGAATTCGAATTTTCTATAATAATTTATTTTTATATTTATAGGTGATACAATTTGAACCGTCGGATTTGAATCACCAACATAGATATTACGTTCAAACAACGTATTTACTGTATAGAACATCTATTGATTTTACTACAGTAGATAAATATATTTAATGTATTAATATAGAAATCTCTGTGATGCTTTACACGAGGCCACCACTTTTCATCCACTGGACCTCTCTGCTTTTGGCTCTTGCATGTGAAAATGTTTCCATACATGTGTTATCAATTTCCAGCACCCCTAGCTCTCCCGAAAAGTAATATATCACAAAATCAATGTACCTGGTTCGGCTCCCTCATCTCTCGAAAACAAAAGAGAGAGAAAAAAAGAGTAAAATAAAAGGAGTATAAAGCAAAAATATAAAGAGGTGAAATAAAATAAAGGCTAGGATATATGATGAACTTTGTAAGATCAGATGCATGCATGCACAGTAGGCACAGTATTACGCTATTGGCCATCAATAATAGAGCATCTTTTTGGGGTCTTTCAAATATCAATCAATGATATATATACATTGCGTAGGGACAGAGCTGCCTCGAGGATAAAGAAAAAGAAAAAAAAAAGCACATTCCCTGCGACTAACAGTAGAGGAATGCCAAATTATAAACGACAGAAAATGGATTACAAATGTCAAATGCCTAATATGCCAATTATAGAAAATGCTCGGAATTCTAATTTAGAACAATGGAATTTCCACGCATGCATGGGTTTTTATTTTGGTGCTATAAGCAATACATAGTGCAACTGTGATTTCAATTTTGAAATCTAGTACCAGTAGTGATTAGGTCAACAGAAAATGAAGGAACAGCACTTGTGGTGGTGCTAGGCTGCGCAGCCACGTACACTAGCCGAATTTGTTTTTTTAGAAATGTTCAAGGAATTATATTTATCTGAATTTTTTTACAAAGTAATTGATGTTTATTTACTTGGACTTGTATGTTTAATTAATCATACAAATCCAAGTGCCAATTATTAACATACTAGTTCAAGGAAAAACAGATAAACACCAATCAAGCACGACGAATTTTGCGAATTGTTTGAATGGTTCTATTGTGTCGGTGCTACTAGTTTTTCTTACTTACTCTTATATTATATAATAGTACTGATCATTTTTTGTCATGTTGTACCATCCGAAGACTTGTACCATCCAAAAACGTCGTACCGTCTATCCATCGATCTTGAACATATTTCATGTTGAAGAAATGGCTTCATGACTCGTTGTATTCTTTCTCCCATAAACTCCTCTCTTTAGTCACCACTGATTCGTGGCAAACACCCAATGCAAATTTATCTAGGCGGTATCGAAGCAAATCCGTCAAGACAACTCTCAAGTAAGTCCCTAATCCTTAGATCAAACAAATGAGAAGGCACCATTGCTAACCGGAGCAAAACAATGCAAACCGAAACCAAAAATTCCAAATCTAACGATCTAATCCTTTATCCAGAAAAGGATGAAAACGACATCGGTCCAAGCCATATCCGAAAAGTGATCCTAAATCTGATGATTTTATCCCCAAACATAATTGTCGGCAAGAAAAGCCCCAAATAAAAGAGGGAGAAAAGAGAGATGATTTATCCACAAGCGGATATATCCCTCTAACCGTTGGTTCGGCAATGACGGTTGGAGAATGCTTATGTTTCTCTGCTTGTAACTCGAAGAGAATTCCGAGCTGCACAACCATCTATCTCAATCACTTGGGAGACGACAGGTCCCACAGAGCACCGTCACTGCGCCGCTACCATTGAGGACCTTGTGTAGTCCTCTCGAGCCACTAACACAAGCGTAGTGAGGTTGTTATTGTTGCTCGTCTGGTGAGCTCGCACAACTCCGTTGACTATGTGACAACGAGCTCTCACAAACCTTGTGTCGACAGGTGATGTTCGCTGGATAGAGAGATGGTTGTGTGGCAAAATGATTAATTATTAATTATTACGAAAATACATTTTTTTTGCGTGAATTTACTACAGTACAAATTGTGGAAAAAAAATTGTTCTTTTCCACGAAAATATTACTCTCTCTTCTACGGAAAAAATACTATCGAAAGAAATTCTCCAAAATTTTTAGCGGGAAAGTTCCTTCCAAAACTTCACAGAAATTACTCTCTCCATCTTCTCCTAAATATTATTCTCTCTCTTCTCCAAAATTTCAAGAGAGTCATCTCTTCCTTTCATCTCCAATCCACTTATTCGATTCATCTTCCTTTCCTTTCTTTTCCAAAATCAAACACGTGCTCAGCAGTAGGTGCGCGAATCTCCAAATCATTTCCTCTCTTCATCCTATTCCTTTCCTCTCTTCTGCATTTACTTTGTTTTGAATATATTCCTTTTTATATTGTACTTGAAAAGAGGAGAACAAACAAACATTGACACAAGAGCTTTGGTACCGGCTTCAAATTTTGAATAAATTTTTGTGTTATGTAAAATTATATAGTCAAATTTTGGTTTATTTTATATAGTCAATTTTTTTTTGTATTTCTAAAGTTGGTTAAAAAAATTTGTGCAGATAATGGTTCTACAAACAAAAATAATATATTTACGGACAAAAATAATGGTTTGCATTGACATAAATACTCATGACGAAAAAAAATGTTTCTATATTTCTTAAAAATGCACAAATAAATAATAATTATGTTGATAATACAATTATTTTCGTGGTAACTTTTGAAACATTTATGTGGTAATTTTTGAATCATTTTCCTTGCAAATATCATGAAAATATGTCATGCTAATCATTAAAATAAAAGCAGACGACCTCACAAGCAAAGTTATTTGTCATGCTTAGCACTGCAGAAAAAGATTATTTTCATGATAAACCACGAAAAAATGCTTTTTGTGAGGAGAGTAGTTTCATGAATCCATTTTCATGATTATTTCACAAAAAACATGTGATAATAATAAAAAATTTCATCCTTATTCCCACGGAACAACTATTTTTCTTTCCACGTTAATAATCAAAATTCCGATAGCGGTGAGTCTAATCCATTGTCTTTAAAATGAACATTACATGTGATAATATATTATATATAACTTAATTTGCTCCACAATAATAATTTATCAGATTGCATCTAATGAAAAGCAGATCGATTTAGACAGTTTGCGCGTTGTTTAATTAACTCTTAAGAAAATAAAAAGGATCACCGAATTTCTCTATTGGGGAAATGCATATCTGTAAAAGATTTTCTTCAAAAAAAATATCTGTAAAAGATGGCTTTCCAGCCAAAATTACAAGATCAACTTAATTAATTTTCAATTATGAAGGCTCAACCAACTAATGTTGAATACATTGAACATCGACACCTTTTACACATAAAAAAGTTGTAGATGGATTATGATTTAAAGTATAGCTAGATTTGCAATTCATATGTCTAATATGTAAAAAATTGTTGGACATTGTATCAAATAATTGTTTTAACAAGATGATTTGAATTAATTTATGGTGCATGATTAGTCAGATTTTAAGCTGACTTCAATTTGATACGCATTATATCTAAATATTTATTACTAAATTATCTATAATTTTATTATTTTTTAATTAATTATATAAACAATAAAAGATGGATATAAAATTAGAATAATCCTTCTTTTATCGTTAAAATAATTATACCAAACTTTTATAAAAATAACATAAAGATTAAAGAATTTAGAGTGTAGATAAGCCAATCAAATCATTGATACTTTATCTACCCTCCTAGGCTCCTTCCTACGCACCAAACTAGAGCAGGAAAAGCATACAAGGATGTCAACTGTCAACATTTGCCAACTGTTGATCTCATTATCTGACAGCACAAATAGTGCACAATCTATCTGGTTAAATCCTTTTTTCTCTCTTTCTTTAGCTGCCGCATCTATCCTCCTCAGCATCCTTTGGTTTACTGGAATTTTTCCTATATTGCAAATGTTCCAAAAAGAAACTTACACGTTTGAATTTTTTTGTTTGGGGAACCGGATCTCTTGCTCGTAAATTCCTGCTTGCTTTCCTGCTTGTTTCGATCTGTACCGTTCAAAATTCATCTAACGGTCAAAGCATCTGCCTCCTGAATCAAATCACAGCCGTTCATGGCGATCGAGCGGTCGGATCGAAGACAAGCAGAAAAGCAAGCAAGGATTTACGAGCAGCAGATTCGGACCCTTTTTTTGGAGATGTTCAGTTACACACATGTCAAAAGAGACGATCCAATAATTCACCAGTTGGAAGAATTTACACGGGAAGGGACATTTTTTTCCTTGACGGTTAATTAGTCGGACAACTAATTAGAGTTGGCAGACAAATCATCATGTATGTATATTGATAAAAGGGCACTGATGCAGGGGCAGAGTCAAATTCACTCGGGGTGCAGCTGAAATGAAAGTCTATTGTCTACCGTGCAACAAGCGTTTTGCACGCTGATGAGCGCTCGGTAACATTCACGAGACTTTTAGATTTGTGAGCATGCATCTTGATATGAGTACAGACGGTTCGGATCTCATCTAGCGCGGTGCCGCGCAGCACTAGACTTCGTTCCAGCTGAAAACCTTTGCAATTTTATTCAAAAACGACTATATATTTACAGTTTTTTTAAATATGATCATATATTTGAAATATTTTTGAATAAATGACAGTATAAGATAAATTTTTTTAAGAATAAGCATCATTTCGAACTCCTGAAAAAATCGTAAATTTTCAACCCCTAGCGAAAATTCTGAATCCGCCTCTGACTGAATGTTCTAAATAATTAATTGGCCGCCAATTCCATTATTCTGTCGACTAGCTAATTTTTATGATTGCACAATGATAGTTGTTTATGGCATAATATTTGATTCGAACTCGAATTTCGATGATTTTCTTAGTTCTATAAACACTAGACGTACGACTCGCGCTCCGGGTGAAAAAGTTAAATTTTAAACTTCAATCATACAATAATAAAATCATAATAAACCGTTTAAATAATAAAAAAACGAAAAAAGCAATCGCCTCATGCGTCATGCGTCATGCCTCATGCGTCTTGCGTCATGCGTCATGCATCAATCCTCTAACGTCTTGCGACTTGCAGCGTAATGCGTCATGCCTCATGCATCTTGCGTGAGGCGTCTTGCATCATGCGTCATGCGTCATGCGCCATCCGTCATTCCTCTAACGTCATGCGACTTGCGTCATGCGACATGCGACATGCGACATGCGACATGCGACATGCGTCATGCGTCATGCGTCATGCGTCACGTGCCATGCGTCATGCGTCTAACGTCATGCGTCATGCGTCATGCATCTTGCGTCATGCGTCATGCATCTTGCGTCTTGCGTCATCCGGCTTGCGTCATGCGTCATGCATCATGCGTCATGCGTCATGTGTCATGTGTCATTCCTCTAACGTCATGTGACTTGCAGCGCCATGAGTCATGTATCATGCGTAATGTACCGTCATGCGTCGTGCACCGTCAGGCGTCACGCGTCATGCATCATGCGTCATGCATCATTCGTCATGCGTCATTGGTCTTGCGTCATACGCCATGAGTCATGCGTCTGACATCATGCGTCTTGCGTCATGTGTCTCACGTCATGCGTCTAATGTCATGTGTCATACATCATGCGTCTTGCGTCTAACGTCATGGGTCATGCGTCTTGCATCTAACGTCATGTGTCATGCGTAATGCGTCATTCCTCTAACGTCATGCGACTTGCAGCGTCATGTGTTATGCGTCACGTGTCTAACGTCATGCGTCTAACGGCATATGATGAACAGTTAAAACAGTGGAAACGACATGAAAGAAATATTTTTAAAACAGTGGTTTACTGTAGCGAAAAAAATTTCGGATAAAAATAAAATGCTACAGTAAAATTGGAAAAATAAATCGATAAAAATTTTAAAAAAAGTTGCTGCAGAAAAAAAGAAAAAAAATTCGACAAAAATAAAAAATAAAATTGTTATAGTGTTTTACTGTGGTTTATTGTTGCGAAAAAATTCAGGAAAATTAAAAATAATAAAAAGCTACAGTAAAATTGGAAAAAATAAATCGAAACAAATTTTAAAAAGAGTTGCTGCAGAAAAAAATGGGAAAAAAAATTTCGGGAAAAAGAAAAATAAAAATAAAATGCTAAAGTGTTTTTACTGTAGCATGCTTAGTATCAATTATGTATTTTTTTCAATACATAAAAATAAAAATATTTTGCAAGCTATTATGTCACTTAAATTGGCCATTAAATTATTACAACAACAACACATATAGCATCATTTCCCAAACAAGTCGGGATAAGCTAGAAACGAAACCCAATCGAAGATTAGTAGATTACTGATAATGAAATGATTATGATACATAATTATATTTTCACTAATATAAATGAGATCAAGATTCATTTACTTCAAGAATCAGAATAACTAATTCAATGACGCTGACGTTGCCTGAGCCCAGGACTCGATCCGATCTGGTCCGACTCGATCCAACACTGAAAAATAATAACGATGTCCGACTCGAGACCCGACACAATCCAACACCTTAAGCATTGATGCCCTACCCGATTTCGCCTGACCAGACTCGACACCCGAAAAACATCGCGTTGCCCGACCCGACCTGACACCAGAAAAATATCGACGTTGCCCGACCCGATCTCGCACCACCCGAACCAACACCCGAAAAACATCGACGCTGCCCGACCCGAGACCCGACCCAGTACCCGAAAAACGTCGATGTTGCCCGACCCGAGACTCGACCCGACCCGACCCACAACCCGAATTTTGAAAAAATCAATCTAACCCGACCCGACCCAAACCCGCCCGACCCGCCCGACTTGTTAACAAACAACCGATGATAAAGGTTTTATCACTGCTTTTTAGTTAATAATCAGTGATAACAATTTGAATTTCGAACCCGCGCTGCGCCAGCTCATTTTTTCTGTCTCTTCTTCCTCTCTATCTCTCGTATCTCTCTATATATACATCTCTATCTCTCATATCTTCAATATATCCTTATACTATCTTCTTCCTCAATTCCATATTCACCATTGTTGTTCTTGTTCTTCTTCGTTACTATCTTTTCGCCATTTTTATTCTCTCAATATCAGATACAAACGGCACCGACTCTTCTCTTCTCTTTATTCTTGTTCTATTTTACTTATTGATTTTTGTTTTTTTTTGTTGTCTTTTATTTATTTATTTTATTCTTGTTCTATTTCTTCTTTTATTTATTTATTTCTTATTTATTTTTTCTGTTTTCTTACTTTATCTTTTTTCTATTTGTCTTCTATTTTCTTGTTATTTTCTATTTATTACTTCTAATATTTTGTTTCTAATTTTTAAATTAAAATTTGAAATTTGAAATTTGGAATTTGAAATCTGGAATCTGAATTAATTATGATTTGACAGCTGATGTACGTTCTGCAACCAGCTGTCAGGTTGTTACTAAAATCCGGTGATAAAAGTAATTTTTATCACCGGTTGCTAATACTTTTAGTACCCCTCTTCAACGCCGGATCAAAAAATCGGTAATAAATACAAAAAACAGGGAATAAAGGAGATTTTTGGTGTAGTGTGTCTTTTTTTGTTGCTATCGAAATGAAGTTAAAGCATAAAGTTTTTTATAGACATATAATTGAAATTATTTGAAATACATCTAACATTTACATGTCAAAATCTAAGTTTGAAACAAGAATAGACATGACAGACACCAATGAACATGGCACTGAATCCCTTCTCTTATTTTAGATAGAGACGATGGTTTTTGCCACACAAATCTAGTACAAATTTAACCTAAACTCCTCCATAACATTTTGCTTTTACAATATTGAATGCAGGGGCGGATCCAGAGCTCAATTAAGCCCGAGCACAACTAGGCGCGGATACTGAGGTTGAGATCAAGTCCGATTACAAACCCACTAAATCCCACTAAAATATCAATTAAAAGCCTATTTTTCACTATAAAAATAACTAAAAGTATATTAAATTCTGTGTTTTTTGAAAATCAAATTCAGACACTTGCCCAGACTTGTCTGTGAGTGGCTCCGCCCCTGATTGGCCGCATGCATTTGAGAAATAATATTCAGATTAAAAAAAATTATTTTCATAATTTTTTTTAAAATGTATGCATCAAATTTAACTTAATTTGTTTTTGGTTGGTAATTTATCTGAAAACAATTAATATTTCACATCAAGAATTTTAATTATTTACCGAAACAAAATGTTTTTCAAATTGATTCAAATTTGATAAATGTTTCATCCATGCAAGTAATTCAGATCATACCTATATATTTTTTTTAATTGAACATACTCTCTAGAAGAGATGTACATAAGTATTGCGGAGTGAGGTTATGGTGTTCCACAAGACACGTGCTTTGTAATTGTGGACCATTAGATTTTCGAATATCATGTTGACACGAATCACAAAGCGTGATCCAATGATCCACAATTGCAAAGCACGTGCTTTGCGGAACACCATAGCCTTGCTCAGTATTGCATATTTATACTATAAACATAAATGCAAACTGGAACATATAATTTCAGAGACGGATGCATAATTTCCGTCGGGAGGTATTATCTATAATTTTTTTCAGAGAAGACAAAATGATGCAAATTTTTAAATATACATGATTATTTTACAAAAAATTTGATAAATTGTATAAATATACAAAATTATTTTAGAAAAAAATTCCGCCCTGACACACCGGATCCGCCCGTCTAATTTGCACCGACTCTTTGCTGATTGATCATGAACGTACCAACATTTTGTACATACGTCATACCGATCGAGCTGTAAATTTTACATTGCAGATAGCTAGCTCACGTACAAAAACAACATTACATCATATATCTTTTCCGAAAGGAAACTGAATCAGAAAAAAAAAGAAACAAAAGATAAATTAGTGCAGCAACGTGTCATTCATCGTTCAACCATTGCATTATACCCATAATTTGGGAACCAATGCGAATTCTAAAGCACAGGTCACTTGTCAATTGTCATAAACTCAAAAAAGAACACTTGTGATTTATGAAGGGGAGCAATAACATCGTTCCCACGTTGGATCTGACGCATGAAACCACATTAGGATCTACAAAAATTTACAAAAGAGAATAAATACATAACTTAGATATCATTTTGAGGTGATAAGAAAGTGCTTAGTAGGGGTCCAGGACAGGTGTAGCAAAAAAAAAATAGCAAACCTTTAGTGACTATTACTTTAAATTTTTAGAATGTCTTTTTGGTTTATCAATGTCGCATAATGAACAATGCGCACCGTTCTGTATTTAATAATTGGTCAATAAAGTGAAAAGAAAAATTGAAAAAGACTATAAGATAATAAGACCCAATTAAGTGCTGCCAATTTGGATGGTTTGATCATTTTGGTGGGGCATCATATAACGCAATTGGAAATTTGGAATGAGATTTTCTACTGCGCAGCCAATAAATTTCAGTTTTTAATTTGCATCGAGATTCATGTAAGCTAAACTTTATAATATCAAATCTGGGCCGTCCGTAGTCTACAGCGCAGAAAATCTGAAACGTTCATTCCTGCAATATGTCCTAATGCTATATACTTAATTTATTGACTATAGATGTAAATAAAGAAAGTTGGTCCTCAGTACACTATGTATAAGATTCAACAAAATAGCTACCTGAATTGAGGTGTCAGCTACTCATTAAAAAAGAAAGCAAACCATATATATGTTTCAGAATTTCAGCATATGAGACTTATGCTGATAACATTATAGGAGATCTATACTGTAATACTAAAACTAGAATATTATCATACACTATGTATTAGAATATTATCATACACTATATATAAGAAAATATACTTTTATTTCATGTAAAAACAACATAGCAGTTGAACATTTACGTTTGTCTCTAAACATTAATATCTTGGGATTTGTTTCCTCAAATGAAGAAATATTGTTATATTGCATCACTCAGGGACTAATTAACTCTGTTTTTTTTTCAGAAAAATAACTGTTGTACTTTAGTAGCACTACTATAGATTGTGGTTTTAATAGCGGCTGAAAAGGAGATTTAAACAACGGGTGGTGGGGGCTATTAAAAGATGTACCACCGCTATCAATCCTTCCTTTTAATATCGGGTCCTCTGCCTGCTATTAATTTCACCTTTTAATACCAGATCAAGAGGCACATCCGCTATTAATTCTCCCTTTTAATAGCGGACTCAGTGACAGATCCGCTATTAAAAAGTTGAATTAATAGCGGACCTCTATAAGGGTCCGCTATTAAAGATTAGCGAAAGTTTGAAAAAAACTAATGGTTGTTCAGTGACCTGCTGTTAGATTGTATAAGATTTTAATTATCCCTTTTAATTTGAACTTAATTCTTAACAAAATAAAAAAAAACTGACTGCTGTTTGAATCGAATTTCAAATAAAAAAAGTTGAAAATTTCCAAACTTCAAAACTTGTTACCAATTTTTTTCTTCCACGATATTCTTTCACAAAAAAGACGTGAAAATAGTGCAATGAAATAACTCCAAATTGAAAACAATTGAAAATAATGCAACGAACAAATTATTTTAACTCTTAAAAAAATTAAGAGAGGTAGAGATTGAGAAGAAAATATTGAATTGAATTTTTGGTTTGATCTTTTGTGTTTGTATATTGAGAAATTGAGAATGAAGAGAAAAAATTAAGAGACAATGAAGAGTAGAGCTACAAGAAATATTCGTAGTTCGTAATTCATTCGAGTTCGATTCGAGAAAAGTTCAAAATTAGTTCGTTCAATTTCAGTTCGAAATTAGTTTCAAATCGAATCAAACTAGTTCGAAATGATTTTGAATCAAACAAAAACTAGGGTCAGTTCGTTCGAAATTGTTCGAGAACTAAAATAGTTCGAATTTTGAGAGATCTGAATCGTCATATGATATCTAGACTATTGATATATATATATATATATATATATATATATATATATATATATATATATATATATATATATATATATATGTAGTATGTGCTACGAGTTTGTTCGAATTAGTATCAAATCAAAACTCAAATTTGACATAGTTCGTTCGAATGTTGTTCGCAAACTATATAGTTCAAATGTTGTTGATATTTTTTCTCTCCCTTTCTCAACTATATTATCTACTTCACATTTATTTTCATTAGAGATAGTTAGTTCATGTATCTTTAATGCCAGCATCGTCATCTTCATTCAGATACTTTCTAGTTAGTTCACATGCACTATCTTCATTGCCAACATCCTACTCTTCACCTTCTTCAATTAAATAATACTCATCATCTCTGTCATCTGCTTTTACTACTTTTCGATTGAGCAGTAAAAAATTCATAGTTCGTAATTAGTTCGAGTTCGATTCGAATTAGTATCAAATCAAACTCAAACTTCACACAGTTCGTTCGAAACTTGTTCTATTTCAAATAAAACTAGTTCGAAATTGATTTCAAATCAAACTCAAACACAAGCTAGTTTGTTCGAGTTCGATTCGTTTGCAGCCCTAATGAAGAGTGCAATATATATACAAGAGAGATGAATGAAATAAAGAGAAAGAGAGAGATGAATTCATGGGATTTTCCTGAGTGATTTTTGAGCGTCGGATCGGTTAGAACGAATACTGTAATTCGTGAGATTTTTTTTAATAACGGATCCCCCGAGAAGCCGCTATTAAAGGTATATGCCTCGACTATTAAATGTAACCCTTTAATTAATAGCGGATCCTTAGAACTGTCACTATTAAAAGTTTAAAAAACGGACCATGTACCTAATCCGATATAACAAATGTGTTTTTAAATATCGATGTTCCTCTAAAGACCGTTGTAAAAAAAAATTATATCAAAACTCATATAAGTCCGCTATTTAAAGAGGCTATTAAAGTCTCTTTTTGTAGAAGTATAGTGAATTATATATTTCTTTTCGCTAATCTTTTTTTATGGATTCTTTCTGATTATAACTAAAAAATATTTCGAATTTAACACCATATGGGTAAAAGATGTTAGGCTATTAATTGATATATGAGGGTTAGAGGGTATCTGGTGCATCACTCTGTAATACGACTAAAAATATATACGCAATATATTGATGTATCCACACATTGATTTGTCTACTATTAGAATTGACTATACTAATTGTATTTCTGTCAGTTAAAAATAAATTTTAATATAGAGATCACGTTCAACGGTAAGAATCAACCATTTAAATTTTTAAATTCGGGATACAAATACAAAATATCACTTGAATAGTGCTTTGCGGAGTAGAATAATTCAACTCATAATTTTATTATCCAATTATTATTAATTTATTTTGTATATATTATCACTTCATCAAGATAGCAAAAAAATAAAAAAACTTAGGGTGTGTTTGGATCATGTCATGATTAGTGCAAAAATAGTGTTATCTAGATTAGTGGTTGAAATAGTGCAAAAATAGTGCTAATTTTGTGCTATCTAGGTTAGTGAAAATATTATTTGGATTGCACATTTGGAGTAGTGATGGTGACAATTAGTAAAATAATAAATTATTTTAGTTTTCTAATGAATAATAATAATAAAATAATAAACTATTGATATCAATTTATAATATAATAATAATACAATAATAATAAAATGATAATAATATAATAATAATAACACAAATGACAATAATACAAAATTAAAAAGAAAAAATATAATAAAATAATAATAATGATAATAATAAAATAATAATAAAATAATGACAATAATAATAATATAAAAATAATAATAATAACAATTATAATAATAATAAAATAATAATAATATAATAATTACAATTACAATGTAATAATGAATAAATAATTGTAATGACAATAATGATAATATAATAATTATAATGATAAATAATAATAAATAATAAAAATAATATTAATAAATTTTTTTTAATAATAAATAATGACAATAAATAATAATAATAATAATAATAATAAATAATATAATAATAATGATAATGATAAATAATAATTATAATAAATGATAATATAATAATTATAATGATGATGATAATAATTATAATAATATTAATAATAATTATTATTATTTTAAATATATTGGTAATATTTAGAAATAAATAAATAATTTAACGATGACAATGATAATATATAATATAATAATACTGATAGTAATAATAATAATAATATAATAATAATAAAAAAAGATTTTTGTTATCCTTACAACCACTAATCTAGCTAACCTAACCAATTGACGGGTTAGTGGATTAGCAACTATTTGGCACTAATCCAAAATAACTAAAATATGTTTGGATAGTTTTGTAGTTCATAATAGCAGCTATTCTCGAATTTGTGCTAACCCAGGTGATCCAAACGCACCCTTAAAAGTTAGCAATAAAAGATAGATCGTAATAAAATCAGAAGACAAATTCGATGTATTTGAGCAGGAAAGAATGAATCTTTTCATATTTTTTATATAAAATTCAGAATGTCACTATTAGGGATTTCGCAAGAACCGAGTATGATCCTTTGTATATATTATACAATAAGCAGATCTATTGTGCAATTTGTAAGATTTTTGTTCAGCTTAGAGCTTGTATATATCCAGACAAGCAAGATCATAGGAAATGAAAGTGAATAAGCTTTATGTCCCAAAAAGAGCGTAATGTGATAAAATTTTGAAACTAAAGAAAATTTAACCAAAAGCAGAGCTGCGATAAATTGTGTGGTCCCATAAGCAGAGCTTTCGTATTCGCATCTCTCTAGATATAAATATATATGTATGTTAATTTATGAACAGTGGACAAGCTGCAATCGTGTTTGCTCAGAATTTAGTTTGTTATTTCTCTAATTGTTCTCGTGAATATGTACATGTATTCGCATCTCTCTAGATATAAATATATATGTATGTTAATTTATGAACAGTGGACAAGCTTTATTTCTCTAGTTTGCTCAGAATTCAGAGAGCTGAGGTAAAAATGTTGCCGGATTTTTCGCAAGCACTAGATTGCAACTATCGTATATTCACTAATGAGACAAAGTGTTCAAAAAGTGAATTAGAATGATTGCCAGCCCAATCTTATGTTGAGCTCTTGATACTCTATAATTAACATGAGAATAATTTATTTTTAAGATGAAAATCATGGTAGAATGTGAATATATGGGAAAATGACAACAGCTGAATACCTGAGAGAAATTGGAGAATTTATGAAGTATGCCGGAGAATATATGAAATTGCGGGGTGAAAAAACACTTCTCTGTCCCTATTTGAAATGTCAGAACGTGATTAGACATAGGAAAATCGATGAAGTTGAACTACATTTGATTAGGGATGAATTTGTGAGATGCTACATCCGATGGATATGGCATGGAGAGCACGTCGAAAATTCAGTAGAAGTAATCTGGACGAGTCGGATTGAAAATGCTGAAAATGTACATGATGAAAATGTTAAAAATATACGGGATGAATCAGGGGGTGATGAAAATGTAGAAATTATGAAAAATATAGATAACACACAATGTACAATCAATGATATTCAATTGGATGAAATGATGAGTGATATTGAAAATGATTGTGCTTATATTCCTGAAATTTTGGATAACTTGTTTCGACACGAATCCAATATACCGTTATTTCCCAAGAGCATGGAGGGAGGGTGCGAGGCTTTCCCGGGCAGGTCGGGCTCAATGATGTCTACGGAAAGGGGCCGAGGAGGATATCTGCCCACGAGGAATGCATCAGCAAGGCAGAATATGAAAAAATGCAAGCTCAATTGTTGAATATGCCGGAATTTATGCTCCAACCAGGAACCATTAGTGTGGTGCTTCAGCATACTGTCACCGACCCACTGTTCTGTCCTTATCAAACCTAGGTGAGCTCGCACACGCTTACTCCTTGGAGCATCGAGGATATGCAGGTAAGTGTTCTTTACTCTTAAGATTTCTTACTTATTATTATTGTTGTTTATGTTGATCAATTAGGAGTATTTAATTAAAATTTTGTATTTTTCTTTAAGGTCGTCACACCATGCAAGTTATTCGTTGTGCATGTCGACGCATGCATGACATTGATGGCGTATGAAATTGTGCTTTCATTTGATCCGACGGCTTTGAACATTCGTAACCAGCCTATCCCATCTGATACGGCTAGGGTGACTCTCGATGAAGTGATTTAAGGCCAAGAACACACAAAAGTACTTAATTCGACATATGATTTCACTAAATTAGGGGAACTAATAAGTTATTCCCTCGCTTGGCCTTTCTATTTAGTGGAGTTGTGTACTCCCAAGCAGGTATTCAATTGTATGCTAACTTTGTTATGTATATAGTGTGATTTTCATACTTACATGATTCAAGCGCAGGCTCCCGCACACGAGAAGCAAGCCGAGGCGAAGGAAAAAGAAAATGTGCCAAGTGCAACTCCTTGCGTATTTATTTCTATTTGTACAATAGAAAAAATAATTCAATCTTGTTGCAATTCTTACTTGAAATTGCAATTTCATAAAATGTAATTGAATATGTGATGCAACAACGGGATGACCTGAGTATCTCATGAATTTGGCGACAAGCAGTTGTTTGGGATCAATGACGTGCACTTAATGGAATTGAATGAGATCATGGACATCCACATGTTGGGTTGTTGGCTAAGCATCTCGCTTCTTCAAGCTTGGTGCATGTATGGATCATCAAACTTAATATTTATGCAATTCTCGATCGGTGAAGTATATATATAATATTTATTCAATATACATATGTACACGCAAGGCTCTTGTAGATTATCTTGAGAGATTTGGGATCGTGTCGAAGTTTCTCTTTCTTGATCCAGCCTTGTGCTCGAGAACAAGTGTAGTTGATAATTACGCCACCACGGTGAATTACATTCGACATTCTTCTGTGGTATCGAAGATCCGAAATCCGTCATTTTCTATCGTATATTGAACAGTTAGAATAATTATCCTTTCAATAGTACAATAACTCATTTTTCTATGTGCATACTAACTATATTAACTATGAATTATAGCAATCATTGGTATCTTCTGGTTTTGCAAATATCCTCGAAGCTGATTTATGAGATTGATTCTCAAAACAAATTGGGAAACATGCTCGAAGTCATTAGGCCCTTGAATGTGTAAGTCATTGGTATCCTTTGAAACACTTTTAATAGAGATGATTAATTATACCGACTTCTATCAATTTATACAGGACGTTGCGACAATATTATCAGGCAAAGAAGTCGAGGAAAACAAGTAAATTTCGGATACGGTTTGTCAAAGTAAGTGTTCTAAACTTAATTTCAACTTCATTCGCAATTTAGTAGGTTTTCAGCCTTTATTAAAATAGTTTGTTACTTTCTAAATTTTTTAGAGTTCTCCGGAACCAATGGCTGGACGTGCGGATATTATGTCATGCGAGTGATGTTCTACATAGCGACGCGTTATAGTGATGTAGAGAGGTTGAGATCACTAAAGCTAAAGGTGCACAATTCGAATGAATTATTTACAGATAATTAATTTATGTGAATTGCAACCTAATCGATCGACTATATAACTGCATGTTTTTCATTTGTCTTTTCCATGAGCTCACTCCATATCCTGATCCATATTCACAAAGCGGTCTCGCCGAGGTAAACAGTATACTTTGCGAACATTTTAGTTTTTATTTTGATTTTGTATAGATGCATGATATATTTTGTGATATATGTATTTTGTGATTGTATGTGACTTTGTAATTTCTGTGTATATATTGTGTATTGTGATATATGTATATATGTGATAATATGTGATTGTATATGATATCGATCGATTGATATATTTGTTTTTGTTGATTGCTTATATATATAGCTGCAGCAATTGTATTATATATGGCTAGCAACAGGAGCTAGTCACAGAAAACAAGCATTATATAAAAAAAGTTATATTAATACTGGATTTTATAACAATACCGGTGAAAGCTCCAGCAAAAAATAATCAAAACACCCTTTAATACTGGACTTAATAAGAACCCCACTACAATCGATCATCTTTAAAACCGACAGTTCTTTACGATCCGCTATAAAAGGTCCGCTTTTATACGTACCGAACTACTTCTTAGGCCAGGTATAAAAGGTCAGATCTTTAACAGCGAATTGCAGGATTTTTTAACAGCCCCCCTATAATATCGGCCCTTCGTCCGGTTTTAAAGGTCATATTATATTTGATCGATATAATAAGTGATTTTTGTAGTAGTGTCTTAGTCTCTTTTCTAATTCAGTCATTCTCTAAAGATGTCAATCACTGTAAAAAAATGTCCTCCCTTAGAGACAATTAATGTAGATTTTTAGATGTTGTATACACATATTTTTGAGGTGAAGTCATCCTCCACTTTAAATATGCTCAAACTCCGCCAATATTTACACGTCCACAAATTACATTAATGTAGTGCACTAAGAGCGGCAGTACAATTCACCAAAATTTAACATGGTGAAAGCTATGTCTAGTGACCTTCTAATCTCATGGTCACATAGCAATATTATGTTAAGATAATTGATATTTCATTGTTGCTATTAAATGGCACGAGTCGCTTCCAAGTGGCAGAAATAATGGTTCGTGTGTCCTCTAATTTGTCATAAGAGTGTCGTTTACGCCTCTGCAACGTTGTCTACTTCTAATGGTGGTTTATATAATTTAATTAGGTGACAAAGAAGTGGGGCATTCCTAAGCTTGTCGCCTCATTATTCCTTGTCAATTTCATCTTTCACTTTTTTTTGCCTTTACATACATCAGTGGTAAAATTACCTAATATTGTCGTTGTAAAGAAATATATACCCGCTGGTCCAGTTGGATATCAGGTTGTTGATATTTATTCAAGAACAACTCGATTATGAGTATTAATTAAAACAATAATCTATTGATAAATTGCAAAAAAATAATGTTTTTTACGTGTGATTGATCACAAGTTTAACATATAACTAGCATCATTAATAGTCTTTAAAAAAAGAAGCGGAGAAAAGAAAGACAAACAGAGAGACGATTCTTCGGGCAGAGAGGTCATCTCCGGCCTTCTCCATCTCCACCGCCTCCTTCTTCTCTTCCCCCCTCCTCCTGGTTTCAGGGATTAGTTTGCTGAGACAAATGAGACGATAAGCTCAGATCATTGCTGAGGCTGAAATCGATGTTCACAAGGGCACGATCGAGACGAGATCAGATCGAAACGGGAGACTGATCACAGAGGCTGAGTTTTTGATCAAAAGAGCACGATCAGGACGGGATGATATGAGACCGATGGAGATCAGATCTGAAGTGTTTCGATCAGGTTAGACGAATGGTGATGATCTCCATCCAGAGGTGGTTAGCTTGATGAGGCTAGATCAGATCCACTTCTCAGAGTGTGATGATATCGATCGGTGTAATGAGCTAGTGCTGAGCTAGATCACGGTGATTGTTCTGTTACTGGGAAGGGTAGATGTTGAGCTGATAGTGAAGGATATATCAGTATAGGGCTGATGCTGAGGCGATCTGTTCTGCTACTGTGAAGGGTAGATGATGAGTTCATACTGTGGCAAGTAGATCACGTTTAAGCTGATCGAATCTGATAAAAAAGGCAGAGGCGTATCTAATCTGGTAAAATCCTGACGAGCTCTCTGATCTGGTAAGTGATGCACAAGGCAGAGGTTCTGATCTGTGTGATGAATCTGCCACAATAAGTAACAGATGATAGAGTGATGCTGGTGATGCACAAGACGGGGGTTTTGATCCGTGCTGAATCTGCCACAATGATGCATGTGCTGAGAAGAGATGCTAACTGATAATGCTCATCCGAGTTGACGCAAGAGTCAAGATGCATGGCGCAAGACGCTAGAAGCCGCATGACGTAAGACACGTGACTCAAGACGCATGATGCATGATGCAAGTCGCATGACGCATGACCCATAACGCAAGACGCTGCAAGCCGCGTGACACATGACATAAGATGCACGAGGCATGATGCAATACACTGCAAGTTGCATGACGCAAGACACACGACGCTTGATGCAAGACGGTGCAACATGCATGACGCGAGACACATGACACATGATGCATGATGCATAATGCATGACGTATGACACAAGACGCATGACGCAAGACACTGGAAGCCGCATGCCGCAAGACGCATGAAGAATGACGCAAGACGCATGAAGAATGACGCAAGACGCATGAAGCATGACGCAAGACGCAAGACGCATGTCGCAAGACGTTGCGAGCCGCATGACGCATGACGCTTGACACTGCAAGCCGCATGACGCAAGATGGTGCAAGAAACATGACGCATGACGCAAGACGCATGACGCATGACGCATAATCGTCTACATTATTTCTCCCGTTGCTCTGCATGATATATACGATTACCAGTAATATTCTAACACCGATAACAACGAATCGAAGACTTTCCTCAGGGCTAGCGACTTCCTCCGGTTCAAATATGGAGCGAAATTTTCCACAATACATGTAACGAGTGTTACGAGACAATGAAATGGATCGCTTTAGGACATTGCAAACTGTGCAGTTACAATTAATGTCTCGACAAATATTCAGCACGCCGACCAAAAACCATTTGCTAAGGATTAAGAATATAATCTGTTTAAGCTGCGTGTGATGCATTAGGAAATAGTGCATGTATTACACACTGTCTAGACAAAAATATAGCATGCCTTCAAATCACACCTTGCTAAATAATATAATTGGAACAAATTAAGCTGCGTCTGGTTCACATGTTCACATGTTTGAGTTTTGATACACACATCTTGTTTCATACCTAGGAAAGCGCCAAGTCGGAGAGGTGGAGGAGGCGTGGTGGCAGAAGCAACGCGCGCGTGCTTGAATTGACCCAATTGCATCTGTAAAACTGGAATTACGTGCATGAGATAGTTTGCATGTGATGCTCGACAGGGAGTACGCGTCAGACTAGTCAAAGACTTAGACAGTGACACGTTCAAGTGCCCCATTATTAGTAATTGTGGAATGCTGCTCTCTTAATTAATCATTTAATTAGTTCATGCATTTAGGGGTAAATAGTAATAAAAAAGAATTCATGTTTCGAATATTCCGACTTTCGGTTGCTACCAATTGTATTGTTTGTATTGTCTTATATGTAAATGTACGTATCTCTTTGGTAAGTGACACGACCAAAAAAGTTCCTTTAACACCGCTTTAAAAACATGAGATATTAATTAGAGTCAATGACATATTCAAAAATTTGTAAAAATATTTTATATCGATTGTTAATAAAAGAAACAGCGGTTTAGAGGTTTAATATCGGGTAGATGAAAATCGATATAAACCACTCTCACTTGGTACTTAGCCGCTCTCGCTTCTTTTCATATTCCCTTTCTATGTTTGAACCCCACTGCCAACCCAAACACTATCTGAAGCAGCCACCACTCTGCCGCCAGGAGCACGGGCCCCTTTGCTCCTTCCTCTTCCGATTCTGTTATCTTCGGCAATATCTGCCTAGCCTCGGAGCAACGCTCCTCCATTCTTCTTGCTCTCGTTAGTTTCGACACCTATTCTCTCTCCGCTCCAACCGACGACGCGCCATCTCTTGACCCCGCACACCTCATTTCAAGGTGTTAACTTATTATTTTCTTTTCCTATAAGCAAGCTTTTAAAAAACAGAGTTTAAACATCGATTTAACCATCTTAACGGGAAAAACTTATCATTGTGTTAAGTTTTCAGAAAAAATGTTTTTAACGGGTTTTCTGCAGTGTAACAGTTTTAACCCCGTTTAAACCGTATAAATTCGTTAAAAACAAGTTGTTTTAACGCCATTTTAATTTTTTATATTTTTATTTTTTATATTTGTGTTTTTTATATTTGTTTTAACGTCAAATCTGCACCATTCATTAAAATCAATGGATGATTTAGATTTAATTTTATAAAAAGACGTGTATGATGAATGATGTAGATTTTGAAGGCACAATGGAGGCATTATATCCCTCCTCTAAAACATATGTGATATGTATATAATGTGTGTCATTTTAATTATAAGGGGTTATAATTAATTTGAATAGATTATATGTTATTAATACATGAATAATTTTATGATATTAATATGTTGTAAAATAATCCTAGAAATATTTATGTATGTGTGCCACATTTTAAATGAGTTTTTACACATGATAGATGCATATAAATTAATATAAGATATTAAAATATATGTTGCTCATATAAAATATTGGAACGTGAGTTTAACTGTATATTAATATGATTAGTATGTAAACCCAAATTCAAATTAGAGAGAGAGATTCTCTGAAGATATGGGTTAAGATTACAAGGTCAATAATTAATTTTCTGTCCAAATTAATTATCAATTGTTGCCATAATTTTTACCTATATAAGTCCATTCATTTAAGAAATTTAATAAGTACCATGATCCAGAAAATTGGTGGTTGTTAGTTATTCTCTTGAGAAAAACTTTTTTCTCTTTCTCTTATTATCTCACGTGTTGAGAAAAACCTCCATTAAAATTCTGAAAATTTTGAAGAAGATTTGAAACTAGAATTAAGGTTCTACTTGTCAATCTCTTACTAGTCTTAGAGATACAAGTGTTTTTTTTTCGGTGGATACCTAAGGAGGCTCAACATTTGAAGTGCTAAACCACAACTAACATTGAAAGAGAAATGGAATAAGAAAGTCAACATTCTTCCTACGGATAGCTACCTTGCTAAGCAAGCCAACATACTCGATTTGATTTAGAGATCAAATCTAAGGTATAATGTTATTCTCTTATTAATTAGACAAATTAATATTACTTCTTGCACTTATAATGACTAGATCATTTGTTTTGAATTGAATCAAATTTTCTGTTATTTTTTTTTGTAAGTATCAAAACCTTCATAAAAGATGAACTCGAGAAGACAACGACGGACAGTTAAAGAGACAACAAAAGAAAGGAGATAACGAAGGAGGCGACGGTGGCGTATGTGAGAGGAGACATGGGGGATGGAAGACGGCAAAGTCAAAGGCGAAAACAAAAGAGGTGGATGAGGTGGTGATGAGGACAAGAGGTGGTGGAGACTGAGGAGGTGATCCAAATTTGAAACATAATAAGAAAAATGCGAAAAGAAAAAAAATCTAATTTAAAATGATTGAGAAGGAAATAATGTGAGACAAAATAATAATAAAATAATATTATAATATAGTATATTTTCTCAAAATTTAGATATTCACCTACACGTACATACTGATTGAGAACGAAATAACGTGAGACAAAATAATAAAACAATAATATTAGAATATGGAATATTTTCTCAAAATTCAGATATGCACATACATACATATTGATTGAGAATGAAATAAAGTGAGACAAAATAATAAATAATAAATAATAATATTGGAATATGGAATATTTTCTCAAAAAAAATTCACATACGAGTACATATAGATAGAGTAATAATACTACAGCATTGGAGAAGTGTGTGCTTGATCTCTCCACCAGCAATTTAAAATGACATTAAAAAGGCCTTCAAGACGTACATAGTTCATTATCGGGCTAAAGCCCACATTGTACCAAGAAACAGCACAGATTTGGACCTCCTTTGAAATGGAATTTGGTACTTATAATATCTACCATCCGTTACTTTTTAATTGTCATTACACTAATTACATCTGAGGCACTATTAGGATTGTCAACAAATTGCCTTTTGAACGTTTTGCGTTTCGTCTGGCTGTGACGCAACATTAAATGCAAAAGATTTTTGTTGTGTTTGTTAAACACAACGTAAGACACAAAAGATTTTTTTGCGTTTAGTTAAACACACGTAAACGCAAATGGTTACTTTTGTTAAGTTTATTTCGTCTTACGTTTAAAATTTCACGAGTTTGAAATAATTTGGAGTGCAGAGTAGAAATAAAAGTATTTTGTAGAGACTTAAATACTTTTGCAAATGGAGATGATTAAGAATGACTTTTGCATTCATATGTACATGGGAGAATCTATTCTCTCTCCTTAATTGAATAGAACATAAAATTGTTATTTTATGATCCAAACTCAATCACAATCATTTGTTATTACAAAAAAATTAGTCTGCTATCACCTACATGAACACTTGTTTGCTAGCTTTCTTAGCATTTTGGTGTGTTACATTGTGTTGTCAATTAGTGTATCTATGTCCTTGATTATATTGTCAATCGAAGATTTTACCTTGTAGAGTGGTGTAGCCCCTTGAATAGGTTTAGAAATCTAAGATTGATTTTATTAGAAGAAACCAAAGATAGATTCCACAATTGTAAAAGCTCTTATTGTTTAGTGGATTCAGTCTCGGAAGGAATTTTTGTTTCTGAGAGTCCCGTGAGCGTAGGCCTATTTGTTTGTAGGCCGAACCACGTTACATATCGTATTCTTGTGTTCTTGTGTTCTCTTGTTCTTTGCTCTTTACTTTCTCTCTCTCTCTCTTTTTACTATACTTGCACTTTGTTATATTGTTTTCCTCAATTGCTATTAGTACTTGCTTGTTTGTGATTTTAGCTAGGTGATTAAGGTCTAAAAGTTTGAATTGTAATTGTTAAAAATGATTCCGCACTAGCACTTGACCTTTAGATCCCATTCTAACAGTAGCGATATTGCATCTCAGTTCATTCCTCATTCTATCCCAAATACCACCGATCGTCCTAAACCAGAACAATCAAACTATATTTCAATTTCCACTAATCCGGTAATTAATAATAATGATAATGATGATTACGATGAAGATGACGATAATGTTTGTGTTGTTGAGGAGGAGGAATAGGATTATGTTGTAAAACATGGTGACAACGAGGCTTCTGATTCGGAGGAAATAGATGGACAAATCGAGGATGATGATGATCTTGATGAGTTTGTAGATGTTGGGGTCAGGCGGAGGGAACAGTATAGTCCATTTATTGGTTTTGAAGAAATCCATCCAACCAGAAGTATGCACGACACCTCAAATTTTGCTCATGTTGACTACTATTTATATGAGCCTTGTGTATCTGTTGATGGTCCAATAGCAGAGAATCAAACCTTCCGTTCAAAGGAACACCTTCAATTTTCTCTCTCCAGGTGGCATATCGAAAATAATCGAGAATATGAGGTGGTAGATAGTAGCACTAAAAAAATACATGGTAAAGTATAAGGACACAAACTGTGTCAGATCAATTTCTGTCAAAATATAAGGCTGGGTAATCAGAAGATGGGCCGAGAGAGTTCAAGCGAGATGGGCCAAGCCCAATTGTTCTTTTCAGACACTGACAATGAGACCCACCTTGCCAAAGGATGAGTTCAGTTATGAACAAACGGAGAAGAAGCAACAAGGTTGTTAAAGAGAGAGCAGGAGGTCGTTTGTGCGTGTCAGGGGCTTATTGCAGATTAGTCCCTTATTTTTATGAAATTACAAATAATTTAAATACCAAGTATATAAAGGCATAAACCTCATCTTTTTGTGGGGATTTGTTAGACAGAAACTCTTATTACTTCCATTCTCTTATTAGTTGTATTTCCCTTGTAAAGATAGAGCTGAGTTAGCTCAACTTTGGAATAAAAGCTTATTGAAAATCCAATCATTTCTCTTAATCTTGTTTTCTCAATCGATTAATTTTGTAATTGATCCATTTAGATCATTAAATTTGGTATCAGAGCCTTCCGATCAACATCTGAGAGGTTACTTTCTTATTCCTTTCTTCGAATTTTATGCTAAAAACCAGAAATCAACTTGCCATGAAAGTTGTTTAGCAAGAACTCCACGACATGAGAGAAGAGTTTACTCGATCTCGAGATGCGGTTGCTCTCAAAATTGCAGAACAACTACTCATCACTTGAATCAAATCACCCAATCCTTTTCTACTGAAATTGATGAGAAATTAGCTCAAGATGATCGCCGTTGGGATGCAATTTTCAGAGGTCATACCACTTGATTTGTTGATGATGATGAGAGTGAGATGTCAACCCGTGTGATTGGATCTCATTTGCGTGGCAACAACAATCCAGAAGTGAGATTCTCTTTACCACGATCTGATTTCCCTACCTTTACTGGTAACAACCCACTCGAATGGATCTGAAAATGCAAATCTTATTTTGAGCTATACCAGGTCCCTTTGGCCCCTAGATCCAAGATGGCTACCTTGCACTTTCATGATATGGCAAGTGATTGGTTCGATGGTTACCTCATTAATCACGAGCCGCCTGACTGGAATTTACTCATTAGGCTAGTTACAAGAAGATTTCTATTGACCAGCACCAAGAGTGGCCTTGAAGAGTTAAAATGTTTGAACCAAACTAGCACTGTGGAAACCTATAGTGATGATTTTGAAAGGGTGAAATCTCGATTACTATTGGAAATTAGAAATTTTTCTGAAGGGGAATTTATTGAGGCTTATATAATTGGGTTAAGGGATAATATCAAAGCTCATCTCAAGGCTGCCAAACCTATTTCCTTGGATGATGCATTTGAGCACTCTTTGCACATGGAGGCTGCTCTAGATTGCCAATTCAGGAAGCTTAAAGCCATCTATAAAGCCCTTTTCCATGTGGGAGTTTTACTTCTAAAGTTCACAACCAGCCTGACAAATCAAAACCTTTTGACCCAAAAAGCTTTGTTCCCAGTATCCCTAACAAAGGTATCCTTATGGATCAGAGAAGTTCCTTGGGGCTTTGTTTAAATGTGGGAAAAAATACTTCCCACGTCATCAATGTAAAGTGAGGGTACAAATGTTATTTGGTCAGCAGGATGGCACTAGTGATGGAGAAGATGCTTTTTTCGCTTAGGCCCCAGTGAGAGTGCCAATGCCTGTGTTGAAACAGAAGAAGCCATTGTATCATTACATTTAACTTCTGGACAGCCTTCTCTTAACACCATGAGGTTTAAAGGCTACATTGGGTCCAAACCAGTTTATGCTCTTGTTGATAGTGGCAGCACTCATAGCTTCATTGATCCTAGAGTACTGCAGGGTCAAGAATGTGAGATATAACATACCATTCCTATGGTGGTCATTGTTGCAAATAGGGCTAAAATGGTAACAAACACTAAATGTTTATCTCTCAACTATTCCATACAAGGCCAACAGTTCACTAATGATTTGAGGTTGTTACCAATTACTGACTATGATGTGATATTGGGTATTGATTGGTTAGCCCTTTTAGGATGTATGAAAATTGACTGGGGTAATCAATGGATTGAATTTGAAAAGGAGGGCAAATTGGTCAAATTGCAGGTCCAACATGAGGAAGCTCAAGTCAAGCTATGTCAGAGCCTCAATATGGATAAGGAATTGAATGCTGGTAGTGAGCTCATGAAGTCCAAATCTGTATGTGTAAGTCAGTTTCTAACCAACAGCATGACACACCTTCTGCCATAGCTAAGGTCATGTCTCAATTCAAAGATATTTTTTATGCACCAACCAGATTACCTCCTCAATGAGCCATTGATCACAAAATTGCTCTTTTGCCTAACTCAAAGCCTGTCAATCTAAGGCCTTATAGATACTCCCACTTTCAAAAACTTGAGCTTGAAAAGATCATTGAGGAATTACTCAACAATGCTGTGATCCAACCCTCTTCTGGCCCTTTTGCCTTAACAGCCTTACTTGTCAAGAAAAATGATGGCTTATGGCGCCTTTGTGTGGATTACAGGCACCTTAACAAAATCACCATTAAAAATAAATATCTTATACCTATGATAGATGAATTACTTGATGAATTGCATGGCTCTCAGTATTTCTCCAAAGTGGATCTCAGATCTGGGTATCACCAAATAATGATATGTCAAGATGACATAATGAAAACAACCCTTAGAACACATGAAGGGCATTATGAGTTCTTGGTGATGCCTTTTGGACTCACTAATGCTCCTGCTATCTCCCAGTCATTGATGAACCAATTTTTCAAACCATATTTGAGAAAATTCCTTTTGGTTTTCTTTGATGACATACTAATTTACAACACTACCCTTCCAGAACATGTTACTCATGTCACCACATCCTTGCAAGTCTTAGGGAGCATCATCTTCATGCCAAATTGAGTAAACGTGAATTTGGTACCACCAATATTGAGTACTTAGGCCATATCATTTCAGCTCAAAGGGTGGCAACTGATCCTTCTAAGCTACAAGCTATGTAATCTTGGCCTTTACCCAAAACTATTAGAGATCTGAGGGGATTTTTGGGACTGACTGGGTACTATAGAAAATTTATTCGAAGTTATGGTGTCATTAGCATGCTAATTTGCTTAAGAAGAATTCCTTTGTTTGGACTGAAGAAGTCATCGAAGCATTTCTAGAACTCGAGACTGGCATGTGTCATGCCCCAGTGTTAGCCATGCCAGACTTCACAAAACCATTCACTCTTGAAACTGTTGCTTCTGAGAAATGTATGAGGGATGTTCTTATGCGATCACAGACCCATTGCTTACTTTAGCAAGGCCTTTGGTGTGAAGAACAAGTCTCTTTCTACCTATGAAAATGAGTTAATGGTAGTGTTAGCAACAATAACCAAATGAAGACACTATCTCCAAGGTACCCCTTTTATCATAAAGCTGATCATATTAGCTTGAAACATCTCTTAGAGCAGAAGTTAACTCACACATTACAACACAAGGTGCTTTGCAAGTTGTAAGGTTTGGATTATATAATTCAATACATAAAAGGGTGTGACAACAAGTCATCAAATGCCTTGTCAAGAAGGGCTAGTTCCCATTCAGAGCAAGACTTCATGGCATTGACTAAAATCGCTCCTACTTGGATACAAGAGATCAAGGAGAGCTATGAAGGTGACCCTTGAGCTGAAAATATCTTGGACTTACAACTAAAACAAACCTACTAGTGAGGGTATTTTGGTCCATCAAGGAATTATTAGAAAAAAGCAGGATCTAAGTGGGCACTAAAGAAGGGTGGAGGTCACAAATGCTAAAGGCCTTACATGACTCTAGCATTGGAGGACATTCTGGAATTTTGGGTACTTACCAAAGATTAAAGAAGATATTTTACTAGCCTAAGCTCAAAAATTCAATTTTCACTCATGTTACTTCTTGTGATATCTGTCAATTGAACAAGAATGAGCATGTGAATTCTCCTGATCTATTACAACCCTTTCCAATCCCTAAAGGAGCCTGACAAGTGATAGCCATGAATTTCATTTGTGGGTAACCTAAGAGTGAGGGTAAGAATGTGATTATGGTGGTGATTGATAAGTTGACTAAATACTGTCATTTGATCACTATGACTCATTCCTACAAGGCTAGAGATGTTGCTAAGATCTTTTTGGATCATGTTTATAAATTACATGGCATGCCTCTCAAGATCATTTTAGATAGGGACCCTATATTTCTGAGTAATTTTTGGAAGGAACTCATGGCACAATTGCGTGTTACTCTCAATTATAGCACTTCATATCACCCTCAAACAAATGACCAATCTGAAAGGCTAAATCAATGTGTGAAAGCATATTTGAGGTGTGTGGCTTTTCACCATCCTAAACAGTGGGCCAGATGGATATCCATGGCTGAATGGTGGTATAACACCAATTACCACATTGCCCTCAAGATCACTCCCCTTGAATTCCTCTATGGTTACCTTTATCCTCATTTGCCAATGGGATCTTTACCAAAAAGTAAAAATGAGGCTGTAGATACTTTACTTGCCGACAGGAAGAAGGCAATGCAGGAACTTCAACATCACCTTCAGATTGCATAAGAAAGGATGGTCCATTTTGCTAATAAGAAATTATCTGAGCGACATTTCCAGGTGGGAGATTGGGTTATTTGCGTCTTCAACCTTATAGACAGACATTCCTCAAGGGCAATCACCCATGTCACACACTCAGCCCTCGATTTTATGGCCCTTTTGAGATCCTTGACAAAATTGGGATGGTAGCTTATTGACTCAACTTACCTAAAGGATCATTGATACATCATGTGTTTCACGTGTCTCAGTTGAAGAAGAGGGTAGGTGAAGGGCAGCTTACTCAACCCTAATTGCCATTAGTGGGTCCAGAAGGCCAATTTCACATTGAACAAGTCGCATTTTGGGTCACATGTTGGTTAAAAAGAACAATGCAACAAGCGTAGAAGTGCTGGTTCGATGATCGAACTTACCAGAGGACGAAGCAACCTGGGAGGATTACGATTCTCTCAAGAATCTGTTTGATTTACACCAGCTTGAGGACAAGCTGAGTTCTGAGGAGGCGACAATGTCAGATCATGCATCTTCTTAGCAGCTGATGGCGTTGGCGCCAACAGTTCCAACAATGGGTTAGGTGATCAAAAGATGGGCTGAGAGAGTTCAAGCGAGAAGGGCCAAGCCCAATTGTTCTTTTGATACAGTAACAATGGGACCCACCTTGCCAAAGGATGAGTCCAGTTATGAACAAATGAAGAAGAAGCAACAAGGTCGTTAAAGAGATAGAAGGAGGCCGTTAGTGCATGTCAAGGGCTTATTGCAGATTAGTCCCTTATTTTTATGAAATTACAAATAATGTAAATGTCTAGTATATAAATATATAAACCTCATCTTTTTGTGGGGATTTGTTACACACAAACTTTTATTACTTCCATTATCTTATTAGTTGTATTTCCCTTGTAAAGATTGAGCTGAGTTAGCTCAACTTTGTAATAAAAGCTTATTGAAAACCCCATCGTTTCTCCTAATCTTGCTGTCTCAATTGTTAATTTCATAATTGATCCATTTAGATCATGACAAACTGTAAATGGTGGTTGTATGCCAAATCAATAGGTAATGTGTGAGCTATAATAAAATGTTCGTACCAATACATATGTAGGACAGTTTCTGCCATGGTTGATCATGTCCAACTAATTGCTATGATGATCGCATATATTATTTGCGAAGACGTGAAAAAGACCAAATAATTACAATTAGATAGATTCGGGCATTA
Organism: Eleocharis quinqueflora; assembly: GCA_964058865.1. Lineage (NCBI taxonomy): Eukaryota > Viridiplantae > Streptophyta > Magnoliopsida > Poales > Cyperaceae > Eleocharis > Eleocharis quinqueflora. The sequence goes on along the minus strand of CAXKVX010001928.1, from coordinate 15,948 downwards.
ATCATAAAGGTTTTTCTAGGAATAATCCAAAATATAACAAATTATGGCGCACGAAAAAATAGTTGTTGGTTATGTATATGGAAGTTGGTCAGGGTCATATGGATTGTTGTCCCAAATTTTGAATGCCATAATTTGATCAAATCCAGGAAGCGTGGCTTGAATTGTATCAGTTCCACTACCACGACCCGGTGAACGTTCGTTCAAACGTGTAGCTTGGCTTTTGCTACGTGCATTCAAGCATTCTCCCATCTACAATCAGTTATCAGCATAGATACATCACCCTTTCGCGGTAGACATATGGGATGGTTTCTTGTTGTTGGTGGATACGATGCTGAGAATCAACTTTTGCCTCTTGCATTTGGAATTATTGAAAAAAGAAGATTTAGAAAATTGATGGATGGTTTATGAGATGGTTGAGATTTGAAGTGATTAGGGACCGTAGAAAAATTGTCATATCAGCTGTCATCTGGAAATTCGAGCCGTTTTTCCCTGTCCTTTGTACGATTGCAACGTGGCGAATGGCAAAGCGGTCCACCGGTATTGGCACAACATTGATGAAAATATGCTAGCTAACTAGGATCACCCATGTATTAGCCCGAGGGCTGAGATGAACCTGACGTGAGACCCACAGACTCAGATGGACCCGACACATAATCTGCGAACCCACCATAACAGGTACCACCCATATCTGTCACCGAGGGCTGGGACACACCAAGGCCAAAATCTGTGAGTCTGTGTGCCTAAAATGTTGTAATTCTGTTCAATTTGTATATTATGTCATATTAGCGAGGACTTATTTAATTATTAACTAGATGCTAAAGTTCTTATACCTACATCAATGGTCCAGGTGGAGAATTAGATGTGCCTTCACCCTCGTTGTCGTCGGTCTCATCTACATTGATAGGTAGTTCGGCCTCCGTCAGTGCCTGCTCGAACTCATGTAATATGTCAGAGTCCATCACATCATCGCGATCGATGGCTCTTAAGTAGAACCTTGCAAATACTTTTGGTTCCACGCTTGTATAGACTCTGAATAAGATACTTCACTCTATGCTTGCCTCGCGTCCCCTGCAAAATAAATAACAATTTCGAATATAAGGAAAAAAATATATGAAATAAAGGGATATATGAAATAAAGTTACAAGCATACCATTCGCCGAAGTCTGAAAATGCTCTGAACATATCCAATCACCTAAACAGAATCTCGTGGAGGTGGCTACGGCTTGTTGAGTTCGATCTCTACGTACATGTGAATTATTCAAGAATGATATAAAATGTAGGAGCTCATTAAAAATAATTCACAAAAATAATATTTTGAGAGAATATGAAAATATATTTGTTACATGTTCACGAATAAAGACTGTGTATAAACTAAATTCTTGAAACCATCTACGATAGTCCAAATACGTGGTTCAATCATAAGGCCGAATCTCGTTTATCATCGTAGGCCAGTCTCACATACTTACATATTATGCATGTCTCACATACCAGTATGTGCTTGTTTTGGGCCCATGCACTTTTTTTGTCAAGTTTGCACAACTCGTCCCAACTATGAGGATACGAAGGAGAAATCGCCTGAAATAAGCCAAACTGTCGCATAACTCTCTCTGGATAGTTTCATGAAACTATCTAGAAACAAATCAAAGAACTCTAGCTAGCCATCACTCCGGACCGTGTAGAACAAAACCATCCAAGAAGCAATTAATTGTTAAAAATGAACAATAATAAAATAAAGTCTATTAAAGTATTATTTACCTAATGCTAAATGGAGGGACCTCTTGTACGATTGCCAAAATACATGCAACTCCAACATTTGTTCGAAAAAAATCGACAAAATTGCACGCTCAAGCGCACTAGTGTATTCTCATAGGTTTTATAATATTTTCTGTCACACCCCAGAAATAATGACAAGCTTAAGGGTGTTAATCCCGCCACGTGTACTTGATTTCAAGTACACGAAAGGCTTAGTTGACCACTTGAAATATAAATAAGAATAGTTTATTATACTTTATTTAAGGAAAAGCACACACACATTTTTTTTTTCACACAATACATGAACATCCAACAAATACATATATATATAATTCAGCGTCTGAACACAAAGATTTCAGCGGAAGCTAAACAAAATAAAATACATACATAGGAGGATGATCCCATCAAAGGACGTGGGATCGACCCTAACTAACCTACTACAAACTAATCCTAACAAAAGAATAACAAGGAAACAACTTAAGTGATCTTCAAAACGGAAGACGCCGGACTCCATCCTAACGCTCTCCTCTGGACAGCAAAAGAACTCATGCTCCTTACCTGGACCCCACAACCAACCGTGGAACGTGAGTAAATTATAAAAATTTACTCAGTGTGGTTTAAGGTCCAGCCTTTGGGATTATATCCGATTCAAGGTTGGACCAATCACATTTACTGAAAATGCCTGTATTTAGTTACTAAACCTAACTTGTATTTAGTTCAACCATTAATTAATTTAAATAAATAACTAAATCTATCCAAAGAGACGATACGAGAAAGAAACCCAAAATATATGTGAGGAATAGTAGTATATGCTAACTAATATGAGAAGGCATCAAACTCCCAGACAATTGTTCAAAGAATCAAATTTCAGAACCCCGGGTGTAGGACTTCAGGATTCGCCCCCTTAGACGGGTCTAGTATGTCAGCCGCCAATCTAAGGGTATCGTTAGACGGGTCTAGTATATCAGCCGCCAATCTAACTTAATTCTGAGTTTCCAGAACGAAACGCCCTGGTAATAGCATGAGCGGCTATAAAAGCACACACTCGATCAAAAGCGAACCGAGAAGCCTACCTTACAAAGAGAAAATTTTAAACATAAACTCTCGGTCTCAACCGTCATACGGAAATAAGGAACCGACTACCCGTTTGAATAATAATAAAAAGGGAACTCCCTGTACTAGTTAAAGCCAAGGGGAGGCCCAGATTTCCCCGTTACTTGCTAAGAGTTATTAGGGGAACCCCTTCGAATATTTAGAGATCTCGAAACATCGGCTAATAGAAATATATAAAGAACGGAATAGCTCCAATACTTCACATATGACACGCAATACTCTAAACTGAGAAACCGAACCTTAATCACTCAAAGGAAGATATTATAATATTTATACTAGTAAGGATCTTGAAAATCAAACACTCGAACTGGCACTACGAGCCACCAAGTGATGGTCATCGATGGTGAGCAGTGGTCGAATGTCCTTAGGGACATCCCGAGAAATGGACCCCACGGGCGAAACCGTTTACCGTACGTAATCCATCCTCACGATGCCCCCAGACTACATCCGTCCTAGCTAGACTCACCGGCCCGACTCTCATCACTCCCAACGAAAATATATAAATAATATTTGATACGCATCTACCTATAAGTAGTCTAATAGCCTATACGATCCATATAACAGATCTCACGTGCAATATGAATGCAGGTGACATGCAATGCAGGTTGGTCAAAATAGTTGGTTCAATTACCAATATGAATTCATGACAGTTCAAAATCTACGAGCCTGATTATAATTTGTTGGTAATTTGGTACTGCAGTTCAATTTAGGTAAGACTGGTAGGTCCTAATTTAAGAGAGAGAAAGGAATATAATCCCCAGGAATCCACACCTGGAAAGAAGCGCTAGCTACTCTATCGAAGGATCTGCTGCGTCCACGCTGACCTCAGCGTCGTATGCAGCTGCGTCAGTCTCGTCCCCTGTGTGCGGGTCCGAGTCGACTAGGTCTCCTATTTATTTATTTCGAGTTTGTTTAATTAGTCGAGGGACTTGTAACATATTAAGTGAAATCAAATGACAAGGTAACGGCGTTTGAGACGTCCTTGATGCTCCTAATTTATTTTATTCAATATTATCACTTAGTCAAGTCTTGCGTGCAGTGTTCCCGGCTGCACAGTGAGTGTGGGTACAATCACTTGTTTCTGTCCTTTTAATTTAAATGTGGTTCTGAGTGTGTTACTATTCTCATTATTCAATGTGACGTCCGGACGATAAGGCAAAGAATGTAAATAACACATCACGATGAAAGCATGTTATAAAATCAACTACTTTTAGTTGGACTTTTATTATTTAACTAATCAAAAGAAGAAACAAAAATAGTTAATTATATACTAACGAATATGTGTAATTATATTAGTTATGCGTTTATAGAGGAATTGATCAATATATAATATTATTTATATAATTATACTTAGTTCAATATGGTTGGTGGTGATTCGAGTGTACTTAATTAAATATATATTTATATATATATAAGTTCATATATAAGTATATATATATATATATATATATATGTAAAACATATAATCATATCTATAAACTTATATACATGCTCGTATATATGTAATTTATTATTTGGTTATTTTGTATATATATTTATATCTATACATTACACTTAGTAACACTTATAATTACTTAAATTATATTGTTTAGTATTATGTCAAGTTTAGTTACGTAATTTATTCGTTACGCATTATTAATAAATCAAGTGTCATCATGTCAAATACGACGTCGTGCCAAACTACTATCCTACTATGTAACTGAGCCGTATATTATACGTTATATTGTTTATTGTGATAAATATAGTATAGAAAATATATAGAAACACAAGTTGGTTATTTTTAATTTATGTTTGGTTTGTGTTAATCCTGAGTGGGATCGGAAGCCCGAGACTCATACGTCATCGCCGTAGCTCTCGCTGCACGGGCTTATAATCGTCATTTCCCGATATACCTTTCTCGGTCCCTTTTCTTACTCGGGTCTAGTTACTAAATATTATGGGCCGAGCCGCTAAATTTGTAGTATCTGTATATATCCATCTCAGTCCAAATAGGGCCCAAGCCCAAAAATGTTTAGAACGATTACACTATTTTTATTTGCCCAAAATCTTTGTAGAATCTGATGGGTCATAATGGGCCTCAGCAGGCCCATTTTACCTCTTAATTCTTTAAGTCCAGCATTTAAATTCATGGCTTTTAAGCCCGTTTATCCTTTTTGGGGCCCAGTCATCACATCTGGGCCATTTTCTCATGCAACATAATAAATCCAGCGCACAGACCCGCACTGCACTGGTGCTGGCAAAACAATGCAGTGTTTGGACAGTAAAACGGGCATGGAAATGTTAGAACTCAGCAACCAGCAACCATGTTCAAAAGTATTTTGGTTCGCAAATAAATGGTACCAGTAAATCAAACACCCTTCGAAAATCATAGTCTAACCACGAACCAGTTTAGTTCCATTCAAACAGTTCCAGAGGCATCACGGTGAGTGGCTCGATGGCCACTGCCATCAAGTGTGCTCTTATGAACAAATCAAATCTCACAGATCAACACAACATCACAAAACAAACAAAAGCAAAGCAAGCAAGTCTGCACAACAGCAAAGCTTTACGATTGATCTAAATTAATCGGTCGTTTAGGGTATTTACCAGAAAAGAAGGGCAGGGTCAGAGGTGCTACAAGGCGTACGAATCTGAACACCACGTTATGTCGGCAATACCACCACCCTCTTGCCTTCCTCTTCCCCTCTTTCTTTCTTTCTAGTGCTTGTTGTTTAGTTCGCCGCTCAAATTTAAAGTAAGGTTTTCTCAGCACATGAGAGTAAAACGGAACAGAGGGGAAGAACGAGTCGTAGAAATGGTCGATTTTATAGGCAAGAGGGAGTCGGATTCAGAAATAAAAATCAAAACAAGGTACGACCAGGTAACGGGTATTTTCTCAGCGCACTCGAGTGCTTCGGGTACGATCCTGTCCTAAAGGCAGTGGTGAAGCGCCACCAGATAAGACAGATAAAAACCCAAACCCGCACAGTGAACGTTCGACATTAATGGTCTACAGGGAAACAAGACAGGAGCCGAGCGGAAAGAAATCAGAGAAGAAAACCAGGACAAAAATGCATTAATGTTATGGGAGAGAGATAGCTGCGCATTCGGCTTTATGCGGGGAAGGGAGCGCGCGGCGTCCCGAGGAGAGAAAAGAAGGGGAAAAAAAAAAAAGGTTACTTGGTTTCCTAGGAAAGGTTGTGGGCCCCGGGGAAAAAAATGGGTGAGAGAGAGAGAGTAATTGAAGGGAGTTAGGAGAGAGGAAAGGCAAGAAAGAAAAATAAAATAAAATAAAAAGGGGTATCGGGATGCAACAGGGAGAGAGAATGGGAGATGTGAGTGGGAATGGTTGACAGCGGGAGAGAGAGAGAGAGAGAGAGAGAGAAGGTTGGGTTTTCTATGTGGTGAAAGGGAAGTTGGGGGACGTGAGGTGGCAGAGAGAGGGTCCGCGTCAGAGGGGAGAGAGATAATGGCGCGGGGAAAGAGGGAGGAAGAGAGAGAGTGTAGGTGCAAAATTTTAGGCATAGGTTATAATGAGGAGAAATGTCTCATTCCTCTGTCGACCCGATTTTCTGTGGTTGTCCTTCGTCTGTCCGTGCATGCTTCAGTTATTTTCTGCACACGATCTAACCCGTCTGAACCCGCTGCACTGATCCCAGCACAGCGTCGCCTTATGGGATCGCGGGGGAGTGCTGAGGGCCTCCCATAGGCTGTGTAGGGGCGACGTGATCCGGTACTAACCCAGCTATGTGGCCCTCCGTGTGGTCTCATTCTGTAAACCCGTGTTTAACCCGTTGGGTTGTTTTAAAAGCAACACAACTAGTGCCATAATTATTATGACCCGTTTAAGCCCTTCTCACTCTTTTTGAGGCGAAATTTCTGTGTCCTTCCGTATGTCATGTGTTACTTAAATTTGGGACAGTTTACATATTCATTTATGAGAGTTTTGTTCTCTGGATAAATCTATTTAATTGAGCTATTCAGTTGAATTTTGTTTCAATGGATTATCGAAAAGAATAAAATTTGCTTACGTAAAGTTTTATAGTATGAATTTTATTATAAGAAATTTTTAATTAACGCACGCACAAACATTCTAGAGGTCTAAATAATAAAAGCGATTAGTAAGTGGTTAAAGAATGATGGCGATAACATAAAATTTTAGTGTGTTAGTTTCTTTTATCGTATTTATTTTACTAAATTATAGTTAAGTACTTCTTAATATAGAGTTAGTGAAATTTTTATGTTAAATGACGCGTTTTCAAATCGCCGAAATTTCACGGGTTTTACATTTTCACTTCACTGCATAAGGTGACCTAGACTCCTCATCAAGCCCCCCAAACATTGCACGATTAGTTTTAAAACCCAGACGAGCTATATTACCAATGATGTGGTAACAATAAGGCCCTGCTTATAGATTTCTTACCAACTATGCTTGCACTTGACAAATTTCTATAAAGACAAGCAAGCACTGTCGCACCCCAATTGAGCTTTTGGGAACTGTCTAAAACCCATAGAAATCTCAAGTACATGATCGGAATACTATCTCCCAATATATCTTGGAAAATAACAGAACTGAACAAATCCATAACATAAGCCCGAGTGTACCGTGCAACATCCTCGAATGTAGTAGTCTCATCCAGTATGTCAAAATGACAACGTAATAAATGCAAATTGATGCACAACCCAGATGGTCCGCCTCGATTCCCTTTCAGTAACGCATCGCTGAGCCAATCATTCCTCAACCAATCCCATCGAATTATCGTCACTGGGTCCCACGATAGGATAACCAGTAATATGTAGACCCCACAAACAACTCACATCTTGGAATCTTACCGTATGATCCCCGATAGGTATATGAAAGGTGTGAGTTTCGAGATGCCAACGCTCAAGCACCTCATCCGACTACATTACATACAAATATATGGTATGATGAATCTAAATTGTACCACAAACATAGTAAAATAAAATAAAGTAATTTGTGCTTAGCTTGTCTGATATGAAATAAACCTTAGACATGCACCTACCACCTTGTAGAAGTGGATAAATTTGCATGCGGTCAATTTCATTATCAACGTTTCGATTTTCATCATTTGCCATCTCTACAATAATAAATTATGCATATATTTATTACAAAATAAACAACAAGATTTTAATACTATATTTTGTAAATTATAAAACTATCATGAACTAAAAAATGAAAAATAGAAAACAAAAAATTATAAAATCATCATGAACTAAAAGACGAAAAATATAAAACTTTTTACTCTATATATATACACTATTTTATTTTACTAACATTTTTTAAAATTAATTTATATAATTCTAAATTAATAATAAAAACAAAAAAAATATAAAACTATAAATATAAATAATTTATCTAATTTATATAATATATATACTAAGTCACTTATTTAACTAGCATATCATTACAAATAAAAAAACAAAAAAAGTATCTTAAAAATGTGGGGACCGAATTTGGATGGAGACATGGGGTCGGGGTTAGGGTCGGACCTCACGTGACGGGTCGGCAACTGGTCCAAGTGGAGGCTTCTTTTTTTCTGTTGTTGGCGAAGAGAGTAAGAGAGAGTTTGGAGAAGAAAGTTGGAGAAGAGATGTGGAAAGAGAAAGGGAAAAGGAGATTAAAATAGACCTATACATGCAGCCAAGGTCTGCGTGTTTAGATTTTTTTTTTCTTAAACGCGTCAGAAAGAGCATCTTTGACAGGGGTATTAATTGTCTTTCCTAAACTCGAAGGTAAAAATTTGCATTTTCAAAGCCTAAACAAGTAGACCTATGCTGCGTGTTTAGAATTTTTTTCAGACGAGAAAATGAATTTTAATAGTTAAACATACAGTGTCATCTGTGAGAATACTAGATTTCGAAATTCTTCCTGCATTTTCTCATTTATTTAATTATATATATTATTTTTATTATTTAAAAAGTTCGAGCGACTTGGGCAAGACAAAAATTTAGACCTCACCACCTGACGGCTGACAACCCAACAATCCCTGACGCGTGGTTACGCCTTATTGGTCCTTCCACTAAGTTCCTACCCCACAAACATTATCCCTCTTCCTCTTTATTATATCACCATGGAACCAACTTTCTATTCTAGTCTCCACTGAGGCGCCACTCATTTACAAAAATGGCTTCTAAGTTAGTACCAAAATCTTTCATCCTTCTCTCCTTTTTCCTCTTCTCTCTCATGCCGGATGTCGAGGCCGACATGACCCACATCCATTTCTTCTTCCATGACATTGTAAGCGGCAAGAACCCGACAGTCGCAACGATAACTCATCCGATTAGTGGCTCTGTGACATCATTCGGCTTGATAAATATGATGGATGATAAGCTGACGGAAGGCCCCGATCCCTCCTCAAAGGAAGTGGGCCGTGCACAGGGTTTGTACGCCGCATCCAGTCTCAGTGAGCTCGGCTTACTGCAGGTATATGATAATACCTCGTCGATCCAACTCAAATTAAAACCAGAAATTTTCCTTACTACAATTTACAAGAGAAAAAATAATTAGTTATATATGGTAATCCAAGGTTTTATAGTACATTTCGGCTGGTCAATCTGATCCAGTACCAAATTAACAAGCAGCCGGGATAATGCATATATATATCGAATCTGGCACAACATGTATCTGACCTGTAGTAATTAAATGAAGCCATATTAAGGGCAATTACAGAAGCTAATAAAATAGTAGGATTTTCAATAGTGCACGTGATAAGTTCAGGCACATTCTTCTGTACCACATCATTGTAAGAGCTAGCTAAGAATTGATGTCAATTCTTTTGTATGAAGTTGTGAAGTATTTATATGTGTACTTGACCTTCATTTACATATATAGGCTATGAACTTGGTCTTCACAGACGGTGCCTACAGTGGCAGTGTCATAACGGTAATGGGACGAAACACGCCGTTCCACACAACAAGAGAGATGTCAATAATTGGTGGCACGGGGCAGTTTCGATTAGCACGTGGCTATGCCATTGCTAAGACTTACACAGCCAACACCGCAACCGGCGACGCCACCGTGGAGTATAATGTATACGTAACAACACAATGAATAATGACATGTTTATTAGCTGGGAAATGAATGGTGTTTGAACTTTTCTGTAGCATGTTTACTGTTTGCTTTGTTGTGCTTGTACTGATGTGCCTTGTATTCTTGTAAGTTGTAATAATATGTGCTTATTATTTATTCGTACATCAATCATAGGACATTAGGTACAGACGGTACAGTATGATGATTAGTTACTAATAATTGCCAGGGTTGGTACTGTGTCACTGCTAAAATTGTCTTATTATTGTGATTAGCTATATTTGTTTTCGTGGGTAACTCAGACTTCGACAGAAATACTTAAATTTAGAATTTGGCGCTGATTATTTTCTTGGAAAAGTTCACAGAAAAATTATGCACAAAATATTTTTTTTCTCATTCCAGGAAAATACAGTTCACGCTTCCAGAGAAATAACTTCAGAGAATAAATAATCACGAAAGTAAAATTCAAGTTCCACGAAAAAACTATACCACACTAAATTTCCCACCTAAATTTCAGGCGACCCAGACAAATGAAAGCTACCTAAATTGCACAAATCATCAAGAGTCGTAGCATGTTCATCGGACTGTAAGTATATATTTAATTTTACCATCGTCCGATTTTAATTTGATATCACCGTAGAATTTGTTTCTTCTCTCCTAAAATTTTTGGATCTGCCCTAAACTCATTTCTTCAATTCATTTTCCCCAAAGTCGTTTCTCCAATTTCTTTTTCCCCCGCTCATTCCCTCCAATTTGTTTCTTCCCTCCCAGTTCATTCCCTCCATTTTTTAGCAGCTTGTGCTATATAACCTAGTTAACAAGCTCCATGTTTCCATTTTTGTCAACCTCTTCTGTCTCTTCCATTCTCGTAGATTATTTTCCTCCACACAAAATGAAACACAAAAAGAATTTTAATGGAAAATTAAGTGGTAAGTCACAAATTTGAGATTTGCACGTTGATTAACTGATGAAACCTAGCTACGACAGCAGATAGTCCAAAGAAATTTTGCCTCCCTTTCTGTTGGAATATGGTTAGTGACGGAGATAGTCCAAATTACCATGGAATAGTTAAGTTTACCGATGGAAATAGTTACTAATTGAAATAGTAAACCTTACCGATGGTTAGTAATTATTATATCATTTTATATCATTCCTACCTCTGGTGTTAGCACATTTATGGTTTCTTTCACAAATTTTTAAATTTTTTGGCAGTTGTTATCAAGGTTGCTTTATCACAGAAGAATTCAGGTGGTGTAATTACGATTTTCCTTTTTTTTCTTGTTCTGTTGGTGTCGCATATATATATGAACTTAGTTATTGAGATAGTCCAAATTACCATGGAAGGTTACGAGGCTCGTTTCGTGGACATGGCAAACAAAAGCATGCAACAGAATAGGCTCAATTGCACTATGTTATTAATCATCTTTATGAGATGAGTGGAGTTCAAAAGCCAACTTATCAGGTAACAAAAGTCTTATTTTAATGCAATTATTGGTGGATAATGCTTTGTTGATAGCATTGGTATAACATTGTTGCTTAATCTTATCACTGACACTACTTTATGTTAGTAATTGCATTCATAGGGTCATGGTTCTAATTTCCAACTGTTTCCTAGTGCTATGTTCAAACTCTTTCAAACTGTTGTAGGAATGTGTGCACCTTTATCTCAGATAAGTTCTTCTTCGACTATCATCAATACTTCGAAATTTTGTGCTTTATGGTCATGGTTTCGTTTCAAATTGCTCTATTGTCAGTACCTTTATGCTGATACTAAAATCTTGTATTCATTGTATATTCCAATTGTAGGGTCATGGTTCGGTTTCTCAGACTACTCAAGGAACCGTAGGAATTAATATGCCTTTATTACAGGTAAGTATGCAAATAACTTAATTTTAGTTTGTGTTTTTGGACTCTTTGTGATATGTTTATTGAGCTTTGCTTTTCTGTGATGGCTGGATTGTTGTGTGATGAAATTTGCTTTATTGGGGAGGTTATGTTTACTGGACTGTGATGTGTGGAGGCACTGGCATAGCAATGAACTGTTGTAGGATTTGTGCCAGTGTAGTTATCGTTTGATTTCTTAACTGTTTGTGATGTTTGCAATCGAACTGACGGGTGGGATCTTTTTTTAATAGCACATCTTTAATCTGTCAATTTGCTTGCTGGTTTTTACCATTTTCTGGCACAAGCACAAAATTAGATAAAAACTGAGAAATGGTTGTGTAAATTGGTTGTGTCAGCAATTGTGCATGTGCCTTGATATGTTACTAGTGGGAATGGGCTTGCTATTGAGTATGAGTATTCTGCCATTAGAATTAAAATAGTGGTGCCGTGTTCAAAAAGAATAATTGTTCATAACTTCAAATTAAAATTTTGGGATAATACAAAATAGTGGTGTTGTGTTGCTTACAATTTAATTTTTGTACTTAGGACCAAATTGTCCTTGATAGTTTTAGAGCACTATTGAGAATGCAAATGTCGGCAACCCAGATGCAATTATCTAACTCCCACATAAGAATCAATGCAAATAGAATCTATTTTATCATTCATGTGTGTGTTGGGGAAGGAGGGTTTCATTGAATTTAGAAGTTGGGTTGAAGCATGCGCACAAGGATAAATCTTTACTAGTTTTGCTTGAGATCAATAAAAGAACTTCAAACTGTATTGTACCAATCTTTCAATAAGAAAACTCTAATTCTCTTTTCTGGTGTTTTATACTATGGAGTAGAGATACAAGCATTTGCAGCGCAAGCCTCAAGTGGCGAGGAAGCCATGAATCAATGGTGCACGGAATCAAATCGAAACAATCCACTATAGTTTTTTTTTTTTATTTTGGGAAAATGGAATGCTCTATATATTGTTAATTAACAGTAGCATGGGGTATATAGGATACAGTAGCATGGGGTTCATATTTTGTGCAGTTTACAACTGTAAATTTTGATACTATTAATACTTGCAATTGGTACTTTTATATGATATTCATATAATTTAAAGTCATTTTCATGTGTATTTGTTTATTAAATGTCATCAATTTACATTTGAAAAATGTGCTATTGTGACAAATAATAGATTTTTTGTAAAAAAAAAAAAATGGATTTCAAAGATAATATATTTACTGATGAAACTAATGTATACTACCGACAAAAATAATGTTCTTAGTAATAAATATGCATAATTAGATAATAATTACATATGTTATTTCTGTGGATTTCCTTAAATTATTTTTGTAGAATATTAAACAGGGAAATATATGACTTTTTGCCTGAATAACTCAGTGGGGCCACGTCTGAAGAAAAATTATTACGTTTGACTTGTTTCTTGCGCAATCCAGAGAAGTATTTAAATGCTACCCACAGAAATAAGAAGAGGGAATCCAATTGCTGACTCATTTCCGTCGAATCACTTCTGTGGTTAACTCCACGAAAATAGAATATTTATCTGGTAGTCGATGGAAAATGTATCTTTTGTGTCGAGAGTAGTTCTGTGGAAGCTTTTCTCTGGTTATTTCATGAAAATGATATTTTTTTCTCTTCTTATCGTCATGAAACAGACAATTTTTCTTTCAGAGTAATAACGACAATTTTAGTAATGTATATCGTCTGTATTGCTTCACGCTCGTGAAGTGGTTAGATTGACGATCTAAATTGTTCAAATCAGATAATGCCATAATGGACAGATTTATAGGACAGGGCAGGTTTATAAACGGTAGGGATGAATTGAAGGTTAACCGGTTCAAGAATATCACTTCACAGTATGTGAAGTCAGTACTTATAAGAGATGTATGGGGAGTTATCATCTATATATGTATGCTCCTCAAAAGTTAAAACACTATATAACTTAACGCTGCAAAATTGAAAATTTGACAAAGATAGCATATAAAATTGTGAAAAATATCATCCTCAAATTATATCTCATACTATATATATATACATTAATTCTCAATATTGACGACAATATTGCTTCTACAGTGTTAATAATAGTAATTTTTTGCTGTGTTTTTTTTTCGGACGGATGCGTGCACGTGGCTCCTTCACTTCTTGCTTTCTCTGGATGCATTTGGATCATGTCATGGTTAATGCAAAAATAGTGCTATCTAGATTAGTGGTTGAAATAGTAGTTATTTTTTGCTATCTAGGTTAGTGAAAATGTTATTTTGATTGCACATTTGAAGATGATAATAATAAAAAAATAACGACAATTACAATAATAATAATAATAATAATAATAATAATATCAAGATGATGATTACAATGTAATAAAATTATAATTTTGCTAATCATGACATGTGCTAATTTGCTAATCCTATCATTTTGTTGGGTTAGCAAAATAGCACAAACCAACAGTCCAACATTACTCATAACTTACTAATTCATGTTTGGATCACATTTTTGTGTGGATAGCAACACTTGTTAGTTAAGTGACCTAGATGACCAATCATTTATGATGGTACTCTTGTTTAGTTTTATGTATTTGATGATTTATAACATTTTGTTCCTTGAGTTTTATATATTTCATAGATTATTTGAGTTGAGGACTTGAATTGTGAAACTCTATGATTGATTATTAAACTCTTAATAGTCTCTAGTCTTATATCATTAGCATGGAACACTGAATGATTATATATAGACTAGTATGTGGATTAATGCGTGATCATGTTTCACAGATCACTGATACGAGGTATCTGCTTAATCACATAAATATACATGTACGGGGTACATGATATTGGACATGACCCACCTTGACTTGCTGTAAAGATTGTATTTGTATCATCAGCAAAGTCATAAATTAGTATTGATTGTATTATCTGAGATATCATAATTCTAGATAATTAATGTATATTTTGTGCGATTATCAAACGCTGCTTTTAACCAAGAGTTATAAAGATAATTTCCGGATATACATGAATTATGTTAGAAGTTATGGATAGTCAATAGGATATATTTGTCCGTCTCATTTCATATGAGATTAGTGATATCTCTGGCCCCTTGATGTAGTGATAATTATTATGCATGCATTTGTGATCATGGGATGATACAAATAATAATTATGCACAGAATATCAAGAAAATGATTAATGGTCAAAGATGACGCATTTCTACGATTGACATTAATCAATAGATATTACGTGACAAAGGAATCGATATGAAAGAACAAAGAATAACTATTTGTTTGTGTTTGATCGGGTGATCATAATGCATTGCTAGATGCCAATTATGATTTATAAATTAATATTTATTAATTTATTATTGCTCATGACATAGATCCTACTGGATCGCTCTATTTGACAAGTTGAAGCATAAAATAATTAATTAATTATGTGAAACATGATTAATTAAATTTGAAGTGGATCAATTTAGACGAGGTCTAAATTATGAATGAGATATATTTAACCTTAAGTGGAACCAAACTCATGAGAAGAATTAACTTGACAGAATAAAAACGGAAATGCGTAACTTCTATTTTAATTAGTGCATTGATTATTCTTTATTTTGGGCGCATTAATTTGGTTTTAATTAGTGCGTTAAAGTTTCTTTTAACCTCCTGACGCATGAGGTTATAGGTAATATACATCTCTTTTTGCCAAATTTTTATGTGACTCTTGGTTCTCTCTGACTGTGAGAAACGCATGAGGTTTGTCTCTCGCTGTGAGAAACCGAAATAATCCAATTCAAATGAATTATATATTCCTCTCGTGTGTTGAGATCAAAAGTAATTTAAAATTCTTATTTTATAAAAGGTCAGCAATCTTGTTTCGACTCGCCAATGAGTGTATATGGTAGATGCTTCATACTTGAGAAGTTTTCATGAGACGAGACGAGAACCGACTTCTTTGCCGTTGATTCGTGAAGCAACCTCTAGCCTACGCAAAAAAAGTTATCGTGCTTGATTACGATATCAAGTAAGATATTAAATTTACAAACTTGTAGTTAAATTCGAATTTTATACACATAATTCTTGAGATTCAAATTGAATTGCATGAAAATTTTAAAATTTGGCATATCATGCAAGTAACAAAACCCTACATTAACATCAGAGTCCATGTGTATTCAAAATTAT